>WSXT02112848.1:0-25323 GCA_011762715.2 Neuroterus valhalla
AATGCTAGTACTGACTACCAGTAAAGGACCAGCACTGGCACTCCAGTGCAGACCATTGTAATAATCCCAGACATATGCCAGTATTGTGCCAGTACTAAATTAGAATACTGCACTTGTACTTAATACCAGTACTGAGCCAGTACTAAATTCCAGTACTGACTACCCGTTAAAGGCCAGCACTGGCAATCCAGTACAGAACATCATTATCATCCCAGATATATGCCAGTACTGCGGCAGCGCTGACTGCCTGCACTGGCAGCCAGACCTGCGCCTGCAGTGTCTGCCAGTACTGCGTAAGTACCGACTACCAGTAAGGGGTCAGCACTGGCTGACCAGTACAGAACATCGTTATCATCCCAGATAAATGCCAGTACTGCGCCTGCACTGGCTGCCAGTACTGCGCCAGTATCAGCCAGTACGGGCGCAGTACCGCGCCCTTTGTGAATTTCTTATTGGGTTCTTCTTTTTGTTCTTTCCTGTACTGTAGAGCTGAGCGACGTTTTTCTAGTTTCATACGATTTCTTTTGAATTTTGTAGTTTTTATCAACATATTTCTTTTACCCGCTATCCATTTGATCTATATGATTTTTGTGACTTTTCCCGGAGATGAAGACAAAGTTTGAGCTATTTTTGCGGTAAATTGCTCTCCCATATTCTTTTGTGCCACATCGCAAGCAAAACGAAAGTCGGCTGATTCACTCTTGCTATTACATCTTGACTTTAGGGCTTTGCTAACCATCATTGCAGTTAGACTCTCGTTAGAATTACTTCATGCTCCTGCTGAAAACTTTTCGGCATCATCAGCTAATTGGTCAAAAATTGTTTGCAAGTCTTCAAATAATTTTTGATTTTCTAATCCTCTGGGTATGAGTTTGTGTTCATGAGTATCTTTATTCTTCACGTAACCAAACCACTGACCACGAATTTCATTATTATTAAAAGCATATGTGAAATCCCTATGTAGGGATATGATTGCAGTTAAAGTGAGCTCTTTGTGTTTCATAGCGATTTTATGAAGTTGCTTTCGTACACTACCTGATGCATGGTTGACGTCAGACTGTTTGATAACAGAATGAGAGGAGACTTCTCGACAAGCTGATATAGTTGAGCTACGTCATCTCCAATCAGTACCCATATTTCAAGATTATGAGCTTTTAAAGAAGGTGCGTGCATAAACGTTTGGCAAGCTCAGGTTCCATAGCTTTTGCACTTCCCCAGAAGTTTAGACGACAAACCTGAGTGTGTGAATACTCTCCTAAGAAGCACTTGAAGCAGGCTCTATTCAAAGATCCATATGCCCTAACCAGTTTAGATTCACCACCCACCATGGCTCCATATCCATTTAAACTGCCATGAACTCTGCCTGTGTATTTGATCAGTCAAATCTATCTCAGAGGAATTTAACACCGATGAATCATCCACAGATTTTTCATTCAAAGCTTCTGAAGAATCATGGAAAATCTCAGTCGATTCATCAGTTGAATCTGGATGAGAAGTATTTGCCGTTGTGATACTCAAAGATGATTCATTTAGGGATATGATGCGTTTGTAGCAGATCTACTTTCACAAAACTCTGCCATCGAAAAGCTTTTTGGAGAATCATGCGGAATGTCACTTGAATCTAGATGAAAATTAGTCGCCGCTGTATAAGTAGATAGGGAATTGTTGGAAGAATGTGAGGTTTTTGCAGCAGGTGATTCCACTCGACATATCGAAAAAACCTGATCGGGTACTATTAAACCTTTTCGGGATTCTTCTGGCCTACATAAATAACAATTCTCATCGAGAATATACAAAAATTGGAAGTCATTAAAACTCAAATAAAAAATAAGTTTTTATTTCAATTAATGCTAGCTTTTTCTCAAAATCGATAAAAACAGATTGAGAGCATAAAGAAGTGTAAATAAATGTTAATATAGCCTAATATAGTGTGTCGCCTAGACAGTTATAAACAATTGACGTAGAGCACTCAATTTCGTAAATTCAATCTCATGTGAATCTTCACATTTTCGCTGGTTCAGAGTTTCATTATGTAACTAGTAATAAGTTAACTGAACGTAATTTTCAATTAAAATGTGACACGTAGTTTCGTCGGAAGAAAAATAAACTAGTAAGAATAAAAAAGTAAAAAAATTCGTATCCTATTCATGCTGGAAAGTTTTAGGTTTTGAATAAATCAATATTTGAAAATAAAATTATTTGTATGCAAAATCAATAAAACATACGATGTGACAAGCTCAGTTCTACCAAGAGGCAAAAATAAAAGAGTCAGAACTGTGCGGTGTTGCCGCACTGACTCCTCTCAAACTTTATACTTCGTATTATAAACAGTGTGGCGATATTGCAAGCTCAGTCGATCGCCGTCGATGACTTCTGCGCATGCGTCACTCTCATACTCTCAAACATAGACCTTATGCCCGTACTCTTACGGTCTACGGTTTGAAAGTTTGAAAGTAACGCATGCGCAAGAGTCATCGACGGCGAGCGACTGAGCTTGCAATATCGCCACACTGATTATAAATATTATTGTGTTATTACAATTTAGACATTATCATGCACCTTATATGAAGATATGATTATCGAAAAATTTTGGATCTTCGTTTTGTCAAGATGGATAAACAGTCAAAAGTTTTATTTCAGACAAATCTTAATTGATTTACTACTGTAATTCATTTAACTTCCACTATTCAATCTTGGTTTGGATCACAGTTTTTGTGATATTTGCATAATATCAATAATTCACTGATAATCTCAATATTATACATGGCTCAATATTGCTACTATGCGAAATTGACAAACTTTTGACGATATTGTATCTAGTGTACATCCTTAAAGATTATACGGTAGTTCTTCGAGGATTAGTAACAAAATGTGAATTTCATCCTAACGAAATAAACAGACAGTTCAAAGATCAACTGATTTCCGGCGTTAAATCTAAAACTATACGTTATGAATTATTAAAAGCATCGGACAAAATATCAGATGAATAATTGAAGCTGGCTGAAACTGTGGAAATGGCTTTAGTAGAGACGTGTGCTGATGAGAAGGATTTTATTGAAGAAAGGAAACGAGTCGAAGGCAACGAAATGCATGAGGCTTCTTTAGTTCACGCAATTTGGAATGAGAATGAGGGTCAGTAACGGAAATTTTACAATAATGGTAATAGTGTAGGGAAATGAGAGTACAATCATGAAAATAGGCGATCAGATTCTTCACCTGATTCGAGTAGAGGTTCTCATTCATCAGCAGCAGGATACTCAAAAGATCAAGACTCAGATGCTGTGGAAACAGGAATCATACAAAGGATCAATGTTATTTTTGTGAAAAATATTTAAGTCAGTGTGGTATGAAAGGTCACATTTTTAGAGTATTCTGGAACGAGAAAAATGAAGGTGAAACTCCGAAGTTTTTAGAAAATGTCGAATATATATATATACACACACACACACACAATTATTTGATGACGCTTTCATAGTAACTGAAATTTTATACTCTAAAAATATTTGGGCAGTTAAAATAATAAAAATACATAATAAAAAGCAATGATAATAAATAATAATAAATGAATGAAAATTATTTCAACTTTCCAAATATTTTCAAATTATTTTTATTAATATTTTTATGGTTGCCAGTAGAAAAAAATTACCCTTCCGGAGATTGGATCCAGCGGCATTGGAGTAGAAGGCGACTATCTAACCGCGGAGCCACTATCACTACATAAACGTAGAGCAATAGACTAGGTAAGAGTTTCGCGGTTCTGTAACTGCTGCCGTCCCTTTGGCTGACGGCGGAAGTCCTGTGCGTTTGACATGAACATTTTCTCTCGTCATTTATACGGCTACGGCAAAACGAATGGCATCGATGTTGTTACTTCTGTGACGAGGCACAATTCATATTTTGTTTCATGTACTAGCTGTACCATTACTAAAATAAGACTGAAATCATTTCATGACGATCATCGACAGGTTGAAGAACTTGAGCTCCTGCAGGAGCAACTTATCGTTAACCATATCAAAAGCCTTTGTAAAATTCAACAGGACAACGATTGCAGGGTGTCTAGTGATCAAGCGATTGGAAATTCCCGGTTTTTTCCCGGTCATTTTTTTTCTCCCAACCAACTTATAGATGTCTTTTTGTATCTTTTGAAAGTCAACGTATACACAGAAATAGGAATTTCACCATTTTTTATCTTCATCAACCCAGAAGGATTCCGTCTTATAAATCGGACAGTAATGCGTTACACTCACTTTTGTCCGACCCATGCCTGAAATTGAAGTGAAAAATCGTAGAAAAATTGTGAATTTGAACTCAATCAAAACTACTGAACCATTTAAAAAAAGGATGAACATTTTTTTTTTTACAGTTGTACATAAATTTGGAAAATAAATTCTTACAACAGGTAATCACAATCAGAATAAGTATTCAAAATTAACTGAAAAAATCTTAGTAAATCTGAGATAGGATGCCCGATAAAAATTTGAACTTTTGAATTTCGCAAACGTTACCCCCGAAGATTACTAGATCTTACTAGATCTTTCTAGTTCTGCGAGTAAATTTGTTTTTGTTATCAATTTGAAAAAAATACAATGCAAAGAAAAAAATCTTATGGGAACAAAAAATTCTGTGAAACAATCAAGAATTTTTTTCGAGTTACTATCGGACTGAGAATACGAAAAATTGTAATTTCGTTACAATTAATGGTCTGAAATGGCCCTGAAAGTTTTTTTTCCCTGAATAATATCCCCAGGATTCCTTCTGCAATATAAAAAGAATGTTCTCAGTAATGAAAAAATGCAGTTATTTTCAGAAGTAGACAGAAAAAATCTTGTAATTCGTAACAGACAAAAAAGACACATTTTTTATAATTTAGGATTCCTATAGTAGTTTCAAATATATTTTTAGCCATGATTCACCTTAATAGGGTAACAGCTGGTTGATAAGGTCGATTTTGATGCAAATCTGCGTTTTTATAAGTTTTGCTGACCAGTTTCATTCAAGTTTTAAATAATTTTCTTGGTAAATTAAAAATGTATTTTTTTTATTTTGTTATTCAAGATTTTTAAAATCTTTTTCAAAAAATATTTTCAACTTCTTCACTATGGAGAATATTTTATCCAAATTTTAACAGAAGTCATTTGTATATTATTGCAGGTAAAAAATGTTTGAGGACCATTTCAGACCACTAAATTTTATAAAATTACAAATTTGTGTAATCTACGCCCGATAGCTATAACTTTTAGGGCTACTCCCTCAATCAATAATAAATGCATTCTAGAGGTGAAACTATTTTTTAGCCTTTATTTGGTATTTCAAAAATCGAAATCTGAGAAAATAAATTTGAAACCTCGATCGGCCAGCGGAACATCCGAGAAATTGCTTCAGAAAATAAATAGAAGGTTCAATCTTTTTGATTGATATTAAGTCGGGTCCAAGAGCATTCGATTTTATTTCAAGTGAGTTGGTGGAAAATTCCTATCTATAGATTCGTACTTGGGAAGGATTAGGTGTATGCGTCCGAGGAGATGTCATATGTCCTCTTTTTCTCTCTATTTGAAATTTCGTCATAATTGTATTGATTCAACGAATCTCTCATTTTAGTTCGAATATGTTTCCTGAGTTTACGGAAGTGTGCTGGAAATATACTGCTTTTTATTCTTTTTGCAAGTCAGCGCCTGTTATCACGTTCCTTCGTCAGATTTAAAATTCCGGATCTAACCCAGGGGGCAGCTTCATTAAGTGCCCAGGAACGTGTAGTCGAGCAAACAAATCGAACGCAGAGACTAAGTAATCGTCAGGGCGTCCATTTACTATTTACATCCGAGTCTAGTAAAACTTTTTTCCAATCAAATGCCATAAGATGTTCGTGGAATTCACGTTCATGAATATAAGAGAGATTCTGCGCCTTTCTGATGGTGAGGTTTGGAATGAGATTATAAGAAAATTGATAGGGTATATATAGGTTAATCACGCTGTGATTAAAGAGAAAAGGGACAGGATGTTGTGCAAAAAAAGACAACCTCTTATTAGTACGGTCGGCAATCATCAAACCCATACGAGTACTGGAATGATCAGTATGGTTGGAAATAAAATTTGAATTTGTAATAAAATCTGTAGTAAGAATGATACTATTGAAGTAAGTAATATGGGTGAAGAGTACAGATTAAAGCTTCGTACCATGAGCTGGATTGGGTGGTCTCTCCGAAAGAACGAATAATTGTCAATTGTAACAAGGCTGAAGGGTATATTTAACGATGACTGGAGCTCAGCAACAGCTATTATATGTCAGCAGCAAGTATAAAAAATTGCTTGAATGATAAAAAATGAGCCAAGAAAGACTGAGCGTCAACATGACAAATACACAAGGTATTCAGTTATATATTAAAATAAACAATAAAAACATTTCAAAACTTGCAAAACCACAAAGCACTCGTAAATACAGCCAAGGACAATAAACCACAGTCAACACACCCCAAATTGAATGATAACAATCGAAGTACTAGAATCGCTAAAGTCCGCACATAGAAAAATGATAAAAGTAATTTATAAGGTTAAAAATAGTAGTGTCAATCTCCTGAAAGATAAAAAAAAAGAGGATCCTTTATTTATATTTAAATGTAGCTAGTACAAATCGTCTCCTTTGATGATTTTTTCCTGGAATGCGGTGGAGAAAAATATGGTCGGGAATAAATGGAATAACAGTATAAATGAAGTTGACTCTAAAAACTTGATTGACTTGCAATTGAAATTAGACAATTTTTTTAATCGGAGAATTTTCTTGAAAGTTAAATCTCATTTTTATTTTGTGCGCGTAATAGAATATATATAATTCTATGAATATCAAATTTTATTCCAAATCACGTTGCAAATTTTTCACGAGATCTTCAATTTTTCAATCAAAGAACCAATTCCCAACAAGATTAGGAATATTCAAGAAAAGACAAACATAAAACAGAACAGTTTTGTGTTTTTTGTCCTCAAATAATTTTTTCAAGTTCAACAATTCCGAAATTCATTTACACATTATTCTCCTGGAAAGTTAATGAAAACAGAAAAAAAAAGTCTCGATTACTTGATCCATTCATTCGTTTATTCATTTCCACATATACAAACATGTTTTCTATTTTTATTTTTATATACTGCAAGCCCGCTTTATGCAAAGTTTCAGGGATTCTCTCCGATAGCCTCGGCATAAAGCGGGGTTTACTTCTACGTAAACATTCAGGGCAGCATGCACCAGTAACATAATATCAATTAAATGTATTACGTTCAAATGTAGATTTTTCTGATTATAGAGGATTTGGATTATTTGGATTTCTGTATAAACTATACAAAGCTCAATTATTACAGCTCTCACTGAAAAACGGCCTTTTTCAGAGGCACAAAATTTTCTAACGTGTTAATATTAATTTGTATAGATAGATAGATGGATAAACGTTGATCCTTCAGCCTATTGGCCTTGAAAAATTGACTTGCTTACATCACCATGCTTTACAAAATTTCTGCAATAAATACTTAAGGGGGGAGTAGGGTAAAAAAAATCCATTTTTCTCTTGTTACATTTTCTTATAGTAAAACAGTTCAAGAATATTGGTTTAAAATTCCAAGTTAATCGAAGCAAGACTCAAAGTTATACATCTTTTGGAACCACGAGGACAGCGTTTGTATCACCAGGGCTGATAGAAAAGCAAAACAAGAAAGTAAATAAGCCAAGATCCAACGTAGACTTGGAAGAAAAGAAGCTGAAGACAACAAAATAGCTATGGGAGATGTCCTCTAATGGAGCTGGAATCGATGATTCAGTATAATTGAAAAAATTTCTATTTCGCTTTTTTACAGTTCACATCTTTGAACGCGTTTTTCTCAAAATCAGGGTTTCAAAGTCGGTGTTCACTCTCCTGAAAAAACTACTCAACCGATCATTTCCAAATTTTGTACAAACTTTCTACATACAAAGTGCCAGGGTCCAACGGTCTTTTTAAAAAAATTTCTGACATCAAGGGTATTTTCCACTTACAAATTGCGAAATTTTTCGTCAAAAATCACAATTTTTGTTTCAAACAACTCGGAAACTTCAAAAAATGAAGAAATTCAAAATTAGACGACGCTGTACCCAAGAAAAACATATACTTCGATGAAAATTTTTTACTCATTTGTCTCAGATAACTCTACGTTGAGGTATGATGAACAACGCAAATAAGAGACGTCATCCTAAAACTGCTACCACCAGCTCATTTCTTTATATTTGTAGGCCAAAATCTAACAAAATGTTCTGTAAATGATGGTTTATAATATGCTCAATACTAGAATAAATTTGCTTATATATCTCCTGGTAATTATTTGCTTCGCCTTATCTACTATTTACATTATTTACATTTATCTTATATTCACTTCCTCACCTCCTTACACATCTATCTCCATTCCTGCCCCTCCTTCCTTTTCTTCCTCTGCATCAAACCCAGCACCCCCTTCACCCATGCAATCACCTTTTTCTCCTCTCTCTGATGCAGCCTCACCTTCAAGCTGATTCCACTTTAGTCCACCTCCTCGAATTCTTTCGAACAGAGTTCCACCTTTGCATACCCCTTTCCATACAATTCGCACATTCTCTTCTACTGCAGAAGCTCTCCATGCTTCCACATCAAATTCTCGCTGTTATCTCTTGACCTCCTTCCTCTCTTTTCCCACACGAATATCGCGATCTGTCTATAGACATGATCCATTCATATTTGTCATTGTCCCTCTCCCCCCCCCTCTCTCTCTCTCTCTCTCTCTCTCTCTCTCTCTCTGTCTCTCTCTCTGTCTCTCTCTCTCTCTCTCTCTCTCTCACTAACGCACCCGGTTTCCTGTCAGAATCCCTAAAACTGTTCTCCCTGTCTCCCTTCTAAGAATAATACTAGGTGTACTTCTGACCAACTCCAGTTATCTGTTGTACTTCTCCGTAACCTAATTACTGTCTGCTTTCCTTCTACCCCTACACCTTTACTCCATACAGTAGCACACTCATCACAAGCGACTCGAAAAAATTCATCCCCCTTCAAAGTCATCTGGGAAAAACCTTCCTCCTAATCTCCACACTTGCCTAATCACAACATTTGCCCTTCTTACTCTCCCTTCTATAAGATTGTTCACTTCTTCATCTCTCCTAAATAGGAAACCCAGGTACACAAGCTCTTTCACCTCCTGCACGGCCGTCCTGTCCAACTTCCAATCTCCTCCCTTGTTCCTTCCACCCCCTCTTTCGAACACCATACCCTTGGACTTATCTGCATTTAACTCTGACCAACTCCTATCCACGTATCTTGTCAACCTCTTCATCATCTCTTTTAGGGCCTCCTCTTTTTTTGCTAACATGACTATGTCATCTGCATACGCGAGTGACCTTATCCTAGCCCCTCCTACCCTCTCTTCTCTTAATACTCCTTCCTCTAGCTTCCTTTCCATGTCATCGATTAAGATCGCGAGGAGCGTCGAGCTTAGCGAGCACCCCTGCCTCAACCACCTATCCATACAAAAACCCTTCGAGACCCCCCCCCCCCCCTTCTTTGCTATTTCTCTGTCCACACGGCACCTGTCTCTAATCCTTCTACTTTCTCCCTCATAACTTTCATTACTTTTTTCCGATTCTCTTCCCTATTCTCACGTCCTTCCTCATACCTTTCACTTCTACCCTGAGCTCCCTGCTTTCCGATATCAAGAACCATATCGTCTTCGCGGCAAGTAACCTGATTCCTACCCGTCTGCCTCACTCCCAGCGCTCTCCCTCATAACTTTCATTACTTTTTTCCAATTCTCTTCCCTATTCTCACGTCCGTCCTCATACCTTTCACTTCTACTCTGAGCTCCCTGCTTTCCGATATCAAGAACCATATCGTCTTCGCGGCAAGTAACCTGATTCCTACCCGTCTGCCTCACTCCCAGCGCTCTCGTTGTCATCCCCAGCCTGGGTCTCTGCGTACTTCTATAACACTAACGGAGACAAATACTGTTGTAGTGAATGATTATTGCATCCAACAGCTGTCTCTGTAATCCGTTTAGCTTTACTACAATATCCCACTTTCTTTTACATTTACCTCATTTTCTTTATTACTCCACCCTAGCAAGCCCTTACATACACAACTCTTTCTCCCTAACACTTCTACGAACTTTCTTTCTCTCCTCAACAACTCAATACCTCACGTGGCAATAAACCTTCTTCTCGTCAACCTAACCACACATTTCCTATTTCATCTTACTTCACTTTTCCTTAACATCGAAAACTACTTCTTCTACCCTCAACTTATATTCCTCACCCTTGCTCACCACCTGAACTTCCACCCTTACCCTCCATTCACACCTTCAGCACAAATTCCGCAAAACTTCATCACCATCCCTCAACAAGCACACTCCTATACCGCTACCAATATGCAGGTCCAATAATAATTTCTATATAAACAAACATGTAATATCATGTCATCGAAATTTATTACCTCCTACTCGTTTCCTCTTATTAACCAACATTTGTACAACTTCAAGAAATTGAATGGACATTCTACACTATAAATATAAATAAATCAAACCTTCGATGTTCACCCTGAGGTTGTTGCGTGACCTTTAAATATTACACGACTGAATTTCCCTTTTACATGGATTATTTTTATTATGAAAGGAATCAGTTAGGCTATTGTGCAGTTTAGCGGTACACATTTTTATTTTATAATATGGAAAATGGAATCCCCTGATGTGAAGACAAAGAGAAGGACTCCGGAGAGAGATAGGGAGGGAGGAGATATGTTCGCGGGAATAGAAGCACTGCTAAAACAGCTCTGTTACGTCCCAAGCAAAGGTGAAGGTATTTTGGTATTGGGATCATTTCAGGGAGGTTAGGATGGGAGGTAGGATTATTGAGTTTCATAGTTACGTTGGTTGAGGGGTTGAAGGGCATGGTTGTTTTTAACATATTGATTTTTACTGCTTGCACGAGCATGAGTCTCTTTCACTAGGTCATGGGGTTTCGGGTTATGGGGTTTTAGGATTTATGGTAATAGGTTTCATGATCATAATGTTCTGAGTTTATGTGGTTGTAGGGTTAACGGGATATACGATTTTGGGGTTTTGTGTGGATTTTAATTGAACTTCATGGCCTATAGCCTACTGTTTCAGATAAAAAAAAGACTTACGCGATGGTGTTATTTGAACTCCAGATTCGGTTTCACCATGCTCGATTACATATAGCACGGTGAGTCAGTTCCCCGCAAAAAATAGTTCGATTTTCTTGTTGGAGCTGTGTAATAGGTTCCAAGGTGGAAACAGGGGGAAGAATAGATCAATTCAGAGATGAGACTTGGGAAACATTTTATGATATGGAATAGCAAGGGATGGGGTAAAAGAGGAGGTAAGAAGCTTCTGAAGGAAATAGGAAGAATGTCAGGAACAACGGAAAGTGGAAAAAGAGAAGGTTTGAGAAAGATAGAGAAGAGGCAGGAAGAGAGTGAGTGGAAAATAAGGACATAAATAAATGCGGTGGATGAAAGGTTGCGATCAAGACTGAAGGCGGTTGAAAGAAGAAGAGAAGGAAGAGAAAGATCACAGAGGAAGAAAAATATAATAATTAAGGGTATGAAACTGGACAGTGTAATTGGAGAGAAAGAAATTAAGAGATTGACGAAGGTTATTGATGCACAAATTACTTTTCGAAGGGATAAAAAACTCGAAGAAGAGAGTTATGAGGTTCTCTAAAAGGAGAATGTATTAAAGAGAGGGAAAGGGAGAATTGAATAAGAGATGGATAAAGGCAGTAGAGTAAGAATCAGGAGCGACAGGATATGTGCAAAAGGAAAGGTCAGGTTGTAAGACGACGACGTGGAAGAATCAGGCCAGGGTATAAAAAAAAGCAAATGCAAGGGAAGAAAGGGAGGGTGATGGAAATGGAGGTACCCAGGTAGGGGTTCTAAACAACCAGAGGTTTTGGAAGCAATGGAGAAAGGGAAAGAGAAGGAAGTAAGGATTCTGGGGGGAAGAGGAATGAACGAAAGTTGAATGTGATAATGATGAAAGGATGTGTGTGGAAGATGCAATCAGCGAGAAAAGATTACGTAAAAGGGCGAGGAATGGATGGCATGGTGACAAGGGTGGTAAAGGAAATAGCAGTTGAGAAAAATAATACTACGGAGGAAAAGCACGAAATAATGACAAAAGGAATTAAAGTGGGAAAGAAGAGTGCGACTGTGGTGTACGTGTAAAGGATAATGGGTAAAGAGTAAGGTAAGAAAATGATGATGAAATGGACATAAAATAAAGAGGAGGGATTGGTGCTAATAGGAGGGGACTTGAATGCATACACTGGAGAACAAGGAGGTGAGATGTAGTACGAAGAACAGGAAATCTTTATGAGAAAATCAAAATATGGAGACCAGGGCAGGAAGGGCCAAAGCATTAGAACAAAAAATGAAAAAAGGAAAGAAGATCAAACATAGGCAGTTGAGGGAAGATAAGAGAGAATTTGCGGAAAGAATGGAAGATCGGGAGGTACGGAATATGGGGAATGAAGGAGCAGTAACGCTTCTAGAAAAACTGAAAGGAGTGATTTATAAGGTTAGAAAGACGGTAAGACCGACAGGAGATGGAGAGGAGGGAAGGAGAGGATGGTGGACTGACGAATGTAGGGAAAGTAAAGACAGGCTGAAGGAGAGTGTAGAAAATGGAGGCCAGAGGAATTAGAGAAAAGAGAACTCAATAGAAAAAAATGAGCTTACGGAAGGTTGTTGAGCGAAAAGAGACAAGAAGAGAAGATAAGATAAATGTCAACAGCCGAAAGAGCAGGAAGAGAAGTGATTGAATAAGAAGTCATAAACAGGGGAAGGGAGAAAGGAAGAGTATAAATGAGAAATTCGGAATTGACGAATGGACGAAATATTTGAAGAGTGTGCTAGGGGTCGTGGAAAATATGGTAAAGGGTGAAGGAAGAATGCTGGTTATGGGAGATGAGGACAGCAGGAATAAGATTAGTTGGGAAGAGCTTAATGAAGCAATCATTAAACTAAAAAGAAACGAAGGATATCCCAAAGAATGGAAGAAAGAGCTGGTAGTACCGATGATTGAGAAAGGAGAAGGGGATAGGCAAGAGGAGTTGAGGGGTATTACGCTCATGTCAGTAGGTTCTACAATTTACGTAGAAGTGCTTAGGAAGAGACTGGAAAGACAAGCGGATGGAAAAGGAAGTAGAACATATAGCCAAACTGGCTGCAGGAAAAGTATAGGAACCATAGATAACATGCATGTGTTTTATCATCTGATAAATAGGAACTTAAGACGGAAAAAAGAAAAACTTGTTGGGCTGTTGTGGATTTCAGAGAAGTTTTGCTTCCCTGAACGAAAGGGTCCTTTGGAAGGCTATGAAGGGAAGAGGGATAGATGGCGGCTTGATAGAAAGGATAGAAGAGATTTTTGTGGAGGCAAAGATAGGGGTGAAGATGCAAGAAAAGAAAAAGGATGAATTCTGGACAGAACGAGGACGTAGGCAAGGGTGTCAGTTAGGTCCTCTATTGTTTAGTGTCCTTCTGTCAGACTTAGATGTCGTGGAAATAGTGCAAGAGTTCTGCTAACTAGGTTTCTGATTCGAAACAGGTGAAAGAAACTCAAGGATGACTGGAGGATGAGTGTTCGAATATTCGACGTACTAGTGTGTTCAGTGTCAAGTTTTGGAGTCAGGATCTGGGGGTGGAAGGAATATAAGAGTGTGAAAGGTTTGCTTAGGGAATGAAGGCGAGATATGAGCGAGATTTATTCATTATCTTTCTTGTTCTCAAATTTCAAGATACAACTATTACAAAAGGCCGTAAACGCATTCGTTACCATGTTTGACTTCTCCCAACTAAAATAGAAGAAGACTGAAGCATGTTTTGCGCGAGATTGCGTGGCCAGCCGTGGGCACCCTGTACATGGCAACTTGAAAGCTCTTGCACAACCGTGAAAAGTTTTCCAATCGAGATCAAGTTTTGCACGGAACATTTTCCATGTAAAAGATAATATTTGAGAACCAAGCCTTAGAATTTCACGTAAAAAGTTGTTTCCGGGCACACCCTAGTGTACAGGTAACGAAGAAGAAGGAGAGAGTTTGGAAGAGAGAATCAAATTGATTTCGAATGGGAATGGTCAGAGTGAGGAATAGATCAAGAAACTGGAAGAGTCGAGGAAGAAAGCTTACCACACTAGGAAGAGACAAAAAATTTCTTCTTAAAAAGGAAAACCAGAATATTATTTCGAAATTGAGCTGTAATCTTAAGATTAATAAGGTTAAGAGGGAATGAAATCCTAGGACAATGCAAAAGGCGTCTTGGATTAAGAATGAAATGTAAGCGAATTTGTAAGAAATAGTTGGTAAAGTAGAACATAGGGACTCTAGATGCATTTAATGAAAACTATTATTCCTAATTGAATGTTCTGAATACAACGAACTAATACGTAGTATGTGATTGTTATGCTCTGGAATCCACAAAGATTAATTCCTCATAGATATTCACATTTCTTTGCTTTTTTCCTACAATTTTCTATTCAGGAAGTTACGCTTGAGTTAAAAAAATTAGAAATATATTACTCATATCATTGATTTGCATGAGGCGCATGAACTTTTGGTGGAAGAAGTTCAGTTACACACACCAACATCTGGCTCGCATCTTAACTCCATATTTGGAGTCAGAAATTCCTATTAGGCAGTGACTGGTATTGAGACGAACTGTACTGCTACCGAAGAAAGTTGACTTGTCCAACTCAAAGAAATACAGGCCAATAACTTGTCTGAACACGTTGTATAAGAGCTTTACATCTACCCTGAATGACAGGATTATTCGGATAATTGGACCTATATGAAGTAAGACTTACGAACAACGAGGACCAGAAAGAGGCGCAGCAAGCTGTACGGAAAACCTGCTGATCGACAGGAGTGTCTGCAAGGACGCTGCAAGCCACAAGCGCAATCGGTCGATGGCCTGGATTGATTACCAGAAAGCTTTCGATTCAAGTTCCTATAGACTAATCATTTGCTTGTTGAGAAACTTGAAGGTTCATCCATGTATAGTAGGATGCATAGAGAGATAAATGACTCTTCGGAAAACCAGATTTACTATTCCTACTGGAAAAAATTGTGTGACAACCAACAGTGTCACTTTCAGAAACAGCGTCTTCCAGTTGGACATGATGAGCCTTCTCCTCTGCTGCATGACACAATTGTCACTGTCTCTTACACTTCACGATTCTCATGGGTACTTTTGTGGCGGAACTAATAATCGTAATCATAAGGTTACTCATATATTCTATATGGATAACTCAAATATTTATGCTTTGGAAAAAGAGCAACTCAAGAGTGCTCTAAAAATCAACGAGGGGTACACACGAGAAATCGATATGAACTTTCAATTGAACAAGTGTGCCAAGATTCATCTGAAGCGTAGACAAACTGCAAGCGCAGATAATGACCATGAGCTCGTGGACGGAAGTGCCATTAGAAACTTTGACGTTGAGAGACCTAGGCGTGCCTGAGAGCCGCATTCAGGATATAAAATCAGTAAAAAAGGTTCTCCGAAACAGATAAAAACAACCTCTCCGACGGATTAGGTCATCCAACCTGTCGTCGATGAACAAGATATCTGCGACTAACATGCTTGCCGTCCCGGTGATCATCGCCGTTCACCGCACGCTATGAAGGCGGACAGTGACAGAAGTGAGGACAGTGCACAACTCGAATAGGATAACTTACTTCTGAAAGCACAGGTGAAGAAAGCGAGGGCCAAAAACTTCCTGAAATAAAATGAAGACAAGGTGATGCACGGAAACCTCTAGAAGATTGTAAAAGATCAATCCATGTCACATAAGTCAACGTTTACATTCCTTAAATCATCTTTACTCAATTCAGACACACATAAACCACATGTTACGTCAAGAAGTTTCCAGCAATACGTGCAGGACCTGTCATAAACTCCCTACGCACCTATTACATAAGCCGAACACTCTCAACACTACTTATGTTAGCTTGACTATCGAATGGAACGAACAAGTTCGCGGGGTAAGGACTCGAATGAATTCAAGCGGTGTTGAATCCGTTGGGATCTTCTACGTTCCCAGATCCTCGGGAAGACCCGCAGTCAAGGCCCGCCTTCCTGGTAAATAATTATTCTAGGAAAATTCGAAGTGACTCCCGTTACACCCCCTCCCCTGAACGGGTTTGGGTACGTAGTCAAGACACATTTTCTATCATTTCTACTTCCCTTACCAAATCTGCTTCTTCTTCTGTAGATAGATCTAAATATGTACAATTATCTTTGTCATCTACCTGTTTTACTATTTCATCATTGGCATCATCATTTTCATTCTCTGAAGACTCAACTATTTCAAGATCAACCTCGTAGCTATTATCATTTTTTGCTCCAGGTATTTCAAATTTTTAATAGATTTTGATACTCTTTATCAATCTCTATCCATTCTCTTAGTTTGTCATTTAAGTTAGAATCGAAGTCAGAATTAACCGAAGCGTGATTGGTGAGGACTTTGCAATTCCAGGATCTCCATTATGAGGCCTAAAACCAAGCTACGCCTGGCAGGTCAGCCGCCATATTTAATTGAGAGTTACCCTGAACGCCATTTTGGACTATTAAAATCCCCCAAAGCAGACAGGAGCGAGAGAAACCGTTCACTCTGATCGCTCACGACAAAATGCCTCTCCGAGGCATCAGCGGCAGCAAGCTTCGTATTTCAGGCATGACTGCGCACGCACACGGAGAACTGGATGTCGCCGGGTCACCGCGACACGAACCTTTCAAACCTTCGGCTTTTAACGACGATCAAATTAACTGTAAGGAAATGTTCGCGGGTCGCAGACAAAGGATAACTGGCCTTTTGGATTCTTTAATTATTAACATAACATTGAACGCAAAAAGAGGTACGATGAGTCTCTATTTGTCCGGTCATTGATCCGTGAAACTTCCCGTCATAAGCCCGCCCGAATTGGTTGAAGCTGCACGTGACTTTACCCTAGGAGGGGGGTAAGTCGCAAATCCCTAGCAAAGGGGCGTCGTACGAAGTAGATGGCAGGAACTCTCTGGAACAAGCCCACCCAAACATACACGAATTCCTGGCGCCAGTAAAACGAGTTTGGAAGATTCAGTTACCTGCCAGGCATCTCTCGGGACCCTATACAAAATCTCCGTTTTCCCTCTCCTTGAGGATTCTGCCGTGACCAGACCGGAAAAACCCCCACGGCAAGATTCTTCACAATTCCGATGAATCCAGAAAAACTTTGGGGCGTCCCAAAGTCATGGCCATCAAAGAGGTTCAAAAGATGTCCAACCAAGGATCAGTTATGAGTAGACAACAAAATAAATTATACACTTGAATTTAGGCCAATCTCTGATTATTGAACAATGATGCTTAATATTTAATATAGTTCAACGAAAAAGGGACATAAATTATGGCTTGGTTAGATATGGTTTGAGATCTTAAGTGTGACAAGTGTAAGAGACCACTTTTCCTTTACTGTCAGATAATTCAAAAAAGGTTCGCGACAATATTTTAAAGATCGTAAAGATCTCGGACTGGTACGCAGGTATCAGCGAGGACGTAATGCCCTTGTCTTCAGAAGAAAGGGTTCGCCTCCCTGGAGGACTTAATCGCCTAGCTGATAAATACGCGGCCTAGTTCGCAGGTTATAGTGATGTGTTTGTTGACCATGTGCACTGTCTAAATGTAGTTTCATCAGATCGTGTAAAGCGTTCAGTTTCTTGATCCTCTCCATCCAGGTGTCGACTTTCCCGGATACAGGAGCCATGGGCTGTTGGGGTTCGACCTGATCATGCACAGATCCGGATGGTAACGGATCACGACCAAAATTTAGGAAGGCTGGTGACATCTTCAGGAACAAATGATACGCGGTGTTATACGCGAAACGAAAATTGTTAAAATAAAAATCCCATATTTTGTTGTGTATCTTTTACATACGAACGTGACATCGTTTTTATCACTCTATTAACCCTTTCAACTGGATTTGATTGCGGGTGATATTTAGGCGTCCTACTTCTGCAGATTTTATATCTCTCGCACAACTGGTCCACTGTTTTATTACAGAACTCAGTACCGTTATCAGTGAAAAGGAATCGCGGTGTCCCCCAAAGGTATGTTATAGCGTCATGGAATGCTTTGGAGATGGCTGAACCGGTTGCACTTCTTAGTGGGATTTATTTTCTCTACTCATTTGGTAAAGAAATCTTGAAAGACCAATATGTGTTTGTGTAGGGTTGAGGAGGGGGTGTACGGCCCCATAATATCAGCGCCAACCATATACCTCGGCTGTTCCTTGGGTTAGACCAAATTCCACGTATTTGGATATGAAAGAATTGGATCTTCCAGGACTCGAGCCCTATGATGATACAGGAGCCCGTTCTCCAATTTCCATGTTGGAAATGCGTGTGGTGAGCGCTCAATGTCAGATAACCGCTTCAAATACCAGGTATCTACAGTCTCAGATATCGCCGCCGACTCACCAACCTCATCCTGATCCTGAGTCATCCCTGAGAGAAAATCAGGTACAACATTTAAGGCACCCTTGCGATATTGCACTTCAAAGTCATACTCCGGTAGACTCAGTGACCAACGGGCCAGTCTTCCAGATGGGTCTTTGAAGGACTGGAGCCACTTGAGACTGCTATGGTCGGTTATCACAATGAAATTAAAACCTTCCAAATACTCTCTGAATTTACGGATGGCCCATTCGACAGCCAAACACTCCCAAACACATCTGGGTTACCACAGCCCCGAGGCCGGTAGAGCTGGCATCTGTTCGTAAAATAAACGGATGGACAAAATTTGGACATGAAACCACTGGTGCGGAGACGAGCGTGTCAAAGGCTCGACAATTGTGGCTAAATTTGGTATAAATCTACGATACCAAGATGCGGAACCTAAGAATCTCCGGAGCTGTCTAATATATTTAGGAGCTGGGTATTCAACGACAGGAGCCAACTTTTCCGGATCGATTTTGACCACTTCGTTATTCACCAGGTAACCCAAGTAATGGAATTTGTTCCGAAAGGATAGGCATTTCTCCGGATTTATAGTAAGGCCCGCTGCGTCCACTCGCTGAAGTACCAGAGGGAGCCATTTGATGTGGTACTCGAATGTTTTGCTTACGATGATTATATCGTCTGGGTAGGCAAAAGCGTTTGGTTCCAATTCAGCGCCAATAATGCAGTCTATTAACCTTTAAAAGGTCGCGGGCGAATTGGTTAGACCAAAAGGCATCCGAGTATATTGAAAGTGACCACGGCCTGGTACCGAGAAAGCTGTAATCTCCTTACTCTTCTCTTCCAGGGGTATTTGATGGAAAGCCACTTTCAAATCTAGGGTTGAAATATAGTTTGCTACTGTTAACCTGTCCAAAATGTTTGACATTGGTGGTAGCGGGTAAGCGTCCTTCTTAGAGCACTTATTAACGGCCCTATAATCCACGCAGAGTCCATAGGACCCGTTGGGTTTCCTAACCATTACCGGAGGTGAGGCCAAAGGACTTTTCGACGGCTCAACCAGCCCCTCAACCAGTAAATCGTCTATGATTTTATGGAGCTCATGCAAAACCGCAACAGGCTATAAAATCCTTTACTAGTTTTGTCTGTTATTCGTTTAACTCTTTTATCGCAGCACAAGCCTCATAGTGAGAGCAGGAAGAAAGCAAGTCAATGGCGGCTGAGTGTGGTGTGGCATTATCGTAAACCAATTGTTAAGTGTCGGTACTACCGTCCAGGATCAATTTTAAAATCTTGATAGTGTCAATGCCCAACACACACTGGTATTTGAAGTTAATGATACCGTCTCCGTTGTCCCGTTAGGGACCATTATCGCCCTAATCCTAGAGGGTTTTATTTGCGCCCCTAATTCACTGACCGCTTCTATTACTTGATTACCAAGAATCGATTTTCCTGAGCTCGAGTCGACTAGAGCTTCTTGCTCAGTATCACCGATTTTCAACCTTACGAAATAACGCTCGCTTATCTCTTCGTATGCTAGCGCATCGCATTCGCCTTCCGAATCCAAGTTCCAGTCCGTAGGAATTAATTTTATTCCTACCAGTTTATCGGGAGCCTCCCGCCCACCCCTCAGAAACCGACTGGGATGAGAGAGGAGTAGGTGAAACGGAAACAAAGCTCGACGTATCGGCGAGGAGGCTATTATTTAGCGGGGAAGTCTCAGCAATTACTCCTAATGCTGAGCCCCCTTTTCGTTTCCCGACTTGCGCGTAGCCTTGCACTCAGGGGTGGGGCAGTCTGGTTTACGAACACCTGGGCGTCCACAGGTAGAGCAATAGATTGCTTCATCTCTATCGCAGTTAAAGTGATAGTGATAATGTTGACCCAGTATCCCTTATGCCAGACGATAGCAGCAGATTTGCGTTAGTGGAGCAGGAGTGGTGTCCTTAGAGGAAGTAGCTAGAGCATCAGACGGTTCCATATTACCGAAGGCCTTATTTTGATCATTCCTGGCCTTGTTCTTTTTGTTATTGGAATTAGAAACCGGAACATCCACCAAAGGGTTCATCGCGGCTTAAGGTTCGGTATTAGCGGGTTCCGTAACGTCACATGGGGCACTTCTTCGTTGAGTGTTCTCGGTAGCCCCTGTAATCGGTTCGTTCCCCTTCCCTTTCCCTGGTTTGTACGCCAATTCCGGAAGAAAAGAAGATTTCGGTTATTAAAGTCCCAGCGTTTTATATGCCTTTTATAATCAGGGTGTAACCCACGGTGCGCATTGTCTGACCGCTCCTGTCCAGTACCAGGGTAATTTAATTTATTATAAAGATCAATTAGGCAAGTGAGATAATCTTCGATTTCCTCCTTGTGGCCTTGTGTATGGGTTCGAATTTGTTCTCTTATTGTATAATCAATATTATCCCCAGTCAAACGATCTCTAAAATCAGCTTGAACATCAGACCAGCTGTTCCAGACTATACCATCCGTGATTACATTGCGGTACCACAGACGAGCTAATCCCGTGAGTAATAATGGCAAGGCACTTATTACTTCCGCATCTGTCACCGGTGAGAAAACCCTATTTTCCAAAATTTTTGTCAAAAATTCCTCTGAGCTAGTAGAGGAATAACCGTCAAAAGTAATGTTCCATTGTCTGCCGATTTTTCCGATGTCACGGTTTTGATCAAGGGTATGCATGTGCCTGGAATATTGGGGAAACCCTTGAGAGGCTTGTACCGGTGCGGAATTTATTGGCTGAGTAGGTGTGCTCGCCCTAGTTGAAGGAACATCAAAAGTAACCTGGCTTCGAATAGCGTTTACGTTAGGGGCAGGTGGCAACCTGCTTTCCGGTAACCGCGTGGAATTATATATACTATTAGGGGTATCTATTATATTTTCCCAGGGTTAATTATGTATATCGTTCATCGAGATACCCGGAATATTGAAATAGCTTTTGTCGTTGTGAGAAAAACCAGGGGGTGGTTGACTAATGCCAATCACTGGTAAATAAAAAAGCGGGTGTGCCGAGTGATGTGAAGGCAACTGATCAAGACGTAGGGGAGGCTGAATGCTTTGTGCCGTCGGAATCGCACCCGGAATCGTCACGAATCCTGTAGTACGAGCGGGAGTCGAATACCAATTTTGTCTCCCACCTATGTTTGACAATGAAGGCATCTGTAAACCCGATTGATTACTTCCATGCATCTCGTCCGGATGCATTTCAAACGCATTTAAAACATCGAATCTATCACAGGGAATGTTAATTTCGCCGTCCCGTACTTCAACGTAGCGAAAATTCGATCCCGTAATATCGGTATTAACTCGGTCGGGTTAATGCAGGATTCATTGGCCAGACACCGCAATTCGGATTCATTTAGAGAATAAATCCAAGTATCCCGATCTGAGTTGAGAGCCATTTTCGCGACGAGTTTCATGAGAGATGACACCAAACAAAATTGAAAAGAAAGTTTTTTTTTTAAAACATAATGAATTTGCGCGATCAATTAATCGGAATTATACACGGAAAATAAAGTCCTGGAAATTTTCCTTGACCGAGCCTGTGACTTTAGGATAGGTCTAAAAGTGCTTGAAATTTTGAAAAAATCGTATTAAGAAAATGGTCGAGCGCGAGTCAATGAAGCACTTCTAGACTGCATCAACAAAAAACCTAGCACGAGTCAATGGAGCATTTCCAGACTACATCAAGAAAAAATCTACAGATAAATTTGTAACCCGTCGAACACTCCAACATTAAAGTCTTGAAGACAGTCAATGAAGGGTTCATAGACTGTCAAGACAGCCATTTATTGTGATAAAAAAATAAAAAAATTCTTTTGTACGCTTATAAAATTTATATATTTAATTTATATACTTATTTTAACGTAATAACACACACAATCACTGGTTATACTAATCGCACACTTTTTACGCTTTGGAAAGTCGGAACGCACGCTACGGGGATTCGAACTACCTATCTTCTCTAGACAATAAACTCACACAAGATATTTCTAACCGCTCCAACCCCTCTGCTAATCTATCTTAATGAAAATACGGTAAAAGAACTTGGCAATGTGTTACGGCTGAAAAATGTTCCTGAAAAAAGTAACGCGTTTTATTTTAAAGTATTTTCAAATTAAAAAATTGTGTTTAAATTTACGTGATTTATTCAAGAATTTTATACCAATAATCTTTAACTGTTCTTATTTTACACTATTAATAATTCTTAATCACGAACGAGTTATATAAGTTTTCTTTTTCTTTTCAAAAAACTAGTTCTTTAAAAAGTTCATCACTCAAACATAATTAATTTTAGTAACTGAAAATTTAACTACGTTATAAGAATAGCAATAAAATAACAATTTTTTAACAACAATTCATTAAATGTATTCTAGATTCTTTATCAGAATAATGTTTTTTTTTTCAAATAAATAAGGAATAAGGAAATCGCTAAAACAATTATTGTGTCTTTTTCAAAACATAATTCTGTATCTCTGTTAATTTCTTTGGAATAAAAATAAACACATTTTATTTTATTATCAGATACATTCTTATATTTTATTCCAGTAATTTTATGAATACATATATTATGTACAGATACATGAACCTAAAAATATATCTTGCGTACATCCAGTGTTTTGAAATGCAACAATAGCCATCTGCTAATTTATTTGAACAGAAATGGGTGAATTATACGTAATATCGCAAATATTGAGAATGACGTAGCAATACTTACTTCCGCTGAAAATTTTGTAAGCTTGCAAATGCTCTTTAAGAAACAATCATACAACAACTTTGTTACGATGTCGGAATTCAAAAATCACTTACGCGTGATTCCCAATCTTCAGATGTCAACATTAAATCTCTTTACGTTTCATCACTTTTTTTTCACTTTTTCCTCACTGCGCATTAGGGTGGTCCAAAAATGCATTACAAAATTTTTTTTTAGAATTTTCGTGCAAAATTCCCGGAAAGTTTTTCGAATCCACAAGAAAATAAATGCATTGTTTTGTTCTGAAAGAAAAAAATATTTGGAGGTGCCGCAAGCCCCACGAAGTTTAACACGTATTTCCCATAAGAAAAAAAGACGTTTTTGTAAATTTTTTTCAGAAATCTCAATATGAGATGAATCGAGTTGGAAATTCACCATTTCTCTTCACAATTGGTCACAGAATGCGAATAAAATATTAATTTTCAAATATCACCCTCATGAGTCTGTTTTATAAGGTCCCAAAAAACCCCCATAAGTGAAAAAATGGGTTTTTCGAGTTTTTTGTGCTAGTTATAATTTTTTTGCGGGTTTTTTAACGCAGATTGTTTCAAATACATGAAATAATACTTTCCACTGATAATGAGATATTTATTCAAATTGTTCAAACAATTTATTATTGTTTTTAGCAACTCTCTCTTAGAAAAGGGTTAGAAAGTCAAGGTTTTTTCTGAATTTTTCAACTCATTTTCAACGTTTCGGTTAGAGCGAGGTGATATACAATTGAAGTTAACAAAAATAATTGTTCAAACAAATTGTGAATGTTTATAATTATTCCATGTTAAAAAACAAATTATTTAAACAATTTATTATCATTGCCAATAATATTTCTCTCGCTTCATGATAGAAACTTGCGGTTTGTTTCTAAAATTTTCAACTTTTCGCCCACTTTTCACTTGAAGTGAGGTAATATTTAATTCAATTTAACGAAAATAATTGTTTGGACAAATTACTATTCTTATAGCTTTATCCTCTTGGATTAGTGCTGAAAAGTTGCGGGTTTTTCTAAACTCCCAAGCTTTTTGTCCACGTTTTACATATAGTGAGGTAATAATTAATGCGAGTTAACAAAACTGCTTATTTGAACAATTTATAATTGTTTATAACCATTTTCTCTCAGATAAGTGCTAGAAAGTTGTGGTTTTTCTGGAATGTTCAACGTTGCACTGAATGGAATTTGAATGAAATTCAATTGGATTGAATTAGATTGAATTGATTTTTTTCTTGGTTCAATTAGATTGCTTTTTTATTACTTGACCGGAAGTTTCTATCATTAGGCGCAGAAAATATTATTAGCAATAATAATAAATCGTTTAAACAAATATTTTTTAACATGGAATAAAAAGTTTAAAATGTTAAGAGAAACCCGCAACTGTGTAGTATTAATCAAGAAGAAGATAGCTATAAACATTTACAATTTGTTTAAACAATTATTTTTGCTAAATTGTATTAAATAATTACCCACTTCAAGTGAAAAGTGGACGAAAAGTTGTAAATTTCCGAAAAACCGCAACTCTGTAGCATTATTCTAAGAGAATATTGTTATGAATAATAACAAACTGTTTAAACAATTATTTTTGTGAACTTTAATTGATCAGTACCTCGCTGTGACTGGAACGTTGAAAATAAATTGAAAAATCCAGAAAAAACCTTGAGTTTCTAACCTTTTTCTAAGAGAGAGTTGCTAAAAACAATAATAAATTGTTGAAACAATTTGGATGAACATCTGATAATCAGTACAAAGTAGTATTTAACGTATTTGAAACAATCTGCGTTAAAGAGAAATGGTGAATTTCAAACTCGATTCATCTAATATTGATATTTCTAAATAAAATGAACAAAAACGTATTTTTTCTTATGGGAAATACGTGTTAAACTTTACGGGGCTTGCGGCACCTCTAAATATTTTTTTCCAAAACAAAAAAATGCATTTATTTTTTTGTGGATTCGAACGAATTCCCGGGCATTTTGCATAAAAATTCGAAGAAAAATTTTTTGAACCACCCTACTGCGCATGCTCCGTGTCAGCAACCGAATTGCAGACAGTCAAGGAGTGATTCACTGACTCGTGTTCTA
>WSXT02112849.1:0-11149 GCA_011762715.2 Neuroterus valhalla
ATTTATGCTTCTATATGTAGTTAGTTAAGACCTCAAGGTTTCCATTGATATACTCATGTCTGCCAAAAAAAAAGTTAGATCAAAAGTTATGGTTGGAAAACAAAACTATGGCCACAACCGGATAACTTCCCCTACATTGCCCTTTGGTAAATATATCATTCACAAGCCCTTGCTGATTCTACCATAATAAACGAAGGATCGCGAGAATCTCTGATCAGTTCAATATACTTTGTTGCTGTTCCAATCATGGACGTAAGAATTAACGGAACGGAGCACAAAGTCCCATCTTAGGCGAGCGGGTTGACTTGATAGATCAGGAGAGGTGAGGTATCCTCACTCTCTTAGAGGGCGCCTTGACGACTCTGGATTGGCGCTGACTCACTCGACGCACTAGATACGCTGAGAGCCATCCAAGAAAGTGGGGAGGGCATGCGTGGTTTGCGTCGTGCCCCTACTCACGCGTTGCCAGACCCCGCAGGTTTGTGCTCCATACCGTTAATTCCTATGTCCATGGTTTCAATTTGCTCTAGTTTTTTTCTTTTCCGCGAGTATAAACCAAAATTCCAATCGATCCAGCAATAGAAGTGATCGTAAACAGGAAAAATATGCAAGATTTCAATAATAAGATCTATGCATAGTGTTGAGCAGAAAGCAAATACTGTGTCATTTCGATTTTGTCCGCCTGCTGCATGAGAAAAGAAGTACAATTTTTGTGAAACGTGTTTCATCAAATTCTTTTTCAATTACGTGTTACATAAAACTGCAGACAGTATTTGCTCCCTTTTTCGCAAAACCTTCTAAGAGAAGAAACATGTGACTGTTTTTTGAGGTAATAAAGTGTACGTTACATAAATATAACCAAAGTAATCTTTTATAAAACCATTCTGAAACGGAAATTTTCGGCAATGGGAGATTTCGCGCGTAATCGAATTCACAGCAAAGTACATTTTCTTCTAAAAGCAGTCCTTTTTTCAAAGCCTGATTTTCCTGAACATTTTTTTTGTGATTCGTAAATTCATCAGATTGTGCAGCTTGTAATGAACTTAAATAACATTTCTTTCAGATATCTGTTCTCAGAAAATTAAATGAAAAGTTAATATGATAGTCAAAGAAATTACTGTAGGTATTTTTGTGCAAATCTAGTTCACTTCCTGTCGTAGCAGCATAAAATTATACGAATTCCTCGTACATTTTGCAAATTTATTTCCGTATTGATTATGTAGTCAAGAGATGTCGACTCTCTACCATAGTGAGATTGCTGATGTGGCATGGACAGACAGTGAACTTTTATCAATCCCTTCACATCATCAGTCAATTTGACGCATTGATGTTCATGTTTACCCCTCTTATCGTCTGAACGACCTCAATCTAAAATCTTTTTCTAACCGTATCCTAACCTGCCTTTTCCTATATTCAAATTGAAAACAAAAACTGTTTGCGTACAACAATATTTTTTTGATCAGTTGAGACATAATATGGCAAGAAGATTAGACGCGGAACTTCGGTAGCATTTACTCGCAAAGGATCCTTGCATTTCATTAACGCACTGAGAAAAATATTTTCCTCGTTGTTGTCTCCCAGATATCAGAATTGATCATGAAATTCACTCAGTGCAAGAGTTGAAATCTGCAAAAAACATATCTGCTTACAGCAGTTTTGAATTTGTACAAACTGTCTTCCAGAAACAAGTAGTTTGGATGTGCAGACGTACTCACTGCCCTGTATTCAAAAAAGTTTGTTTTGGAAATCTTTATTGAAGAATTATAATTGAAATTTAGTAAAAGTATTTTATGTGTAACCTGCTGATTACCCATTGTTTCAGTCACTTCCAAGGATGAAATGTTCATGTTTTAATATTATTACTTCAGTCTTTTTCTTAACTTCAAATTTCTAATAAAATACGCTTTTATCACGATATTCATATAGGAGTTCAAAATGTAGAAGAAAGGAAGCCTCATTTGTTTAAAGCTGTTATCGAAAAAAACCAACTAAATGTGATACGTACTCTATGTCGGCATATTTTATTAACATTTCTAGCCCACGCTTCTTCATCTTTTGTTCGTTTCCTTCCTCTAAAATAAACTTGGAATTCACATTCCATACAGTTTTCTGACAATTATTTTAGATACTAACTTTTTTATTAAAAACTATAAATTCAGTTCTCACTAAAGCTAGAACTCGCAATTCGTATACGAAGTGTACACTTCCCTAGTCAGAATAGAAATGATCTATTTTGTTTTTGCAGAAAACTGCAATGTTTCGGTTTCTTTTGGGATCAAGAAGGCTAAAGGACCTTTGACGGTCATCTAATGTTTGAATAATCCACCTTTGAGTTCATTGCACCGCCGCATAGGAAAAGACGTCCCGACTCGGCATAATACACGAATGAAGATCAGTCGCTTGCTCAAAGTTCAGCGTGCAGAGTTCTTTATCTAGTAATTTAATTTCAGAAGCCTTTGCAGAAAACTTCTTTTGTACCTTTCTGAACAGTGACACTCGATTATTTACATATTTCTTCACTATTTTCATCCTCGTATACTTTTGTAACCTCCTTCTTTCTATTCCTTGTACCTGTTTTGATACTCTGTCACTTTTTTCCCTATCTCTTTTATATTCTCTGGTCTCCATTTACGCGCAAGGTATATCTCAAATAGTCATACTCCTTTTTATCTCCTTCCTCAACTCCCCTCAATCTTCGAGTCCGTTCTCCTCCTTTATTTTCTTTTTTACCTTATTATCTTCGACTTTCTGCTAACTTTCTTTTATTTGAGTATTTTTTCTAACCTGTTATAAACCTGATACCCCCTCTTTATCCCATGCTTTCACTACTATATCACCGTGTATGCTAGTGTTTGTGTCTTCCCTTCTCATGTCCCATGTCCTCCTTAAAATTTTTTCTCCAGTTCATCTCTTTAGTCTGAAATTGATATATCGAGAAAGATTCGGTTTAGAAGGCAGCCTTGAGGTAATCCTCTCATATACCAGAAACTTCATTCTATTTTCTCTGCTACTTCTACCCTGCTTTTTGTCTCACGGAAAATTTTAGATAGTCACTTCATTGATTCTTTCCTCCACACTATAAACCAAGTGTATTTTCGACTGTGCAACAAAATATTGAGTATTCTTAGCGTTACAAATAAATGTAATTCCTTTTTGTTTCAAACCAACTTCATTCACTTGAATATCACTTGCAACATAATTTCACATGTGTTTCTGCGTCTTCCTTTTTAACTTTGTCTATCTTTCCTTCGATCAATCAGTCAAACAATCTTAAATTTCACAATCATTTCTGTCAGTCCCTCTTCCTTTCCTTTGATCCTTTCCTTAATCAAATATTTCAGAAAATATATGTTCTCTATGACCTTCAATTCCTTCCCTTAACCATATTATATTCGGTGGTACTTTATTTTTCAGAATGTAGAATAAACAACACTGGTATTTTCCATTCGTGTCATACAGGAAAGTTCATAAAACAAATGAAAAATATCATTCTATTCTTCACTATGCATAAATTATATATAATTTTTCCCCCTAAGTAGACTAACAAAATAATTCATAGAATCCCAATAATATCCAACTTTTACAACTTTTCTCCCATAAAATATTCAACCTCCTCTCCTTTCCGTTTCTTCGATATCGGTACCAGAACCTCTTCTTCTCTTAGCTCTGGTCATCTCTGTGCCTACTTACCTACTTGTAATTCCATCTTCTATTTTTCCTGATAACTTGATTTTTCCTAACTTGTATTATGTCTCCTTTTTCGCTTTACCTGCAATTCTTCCACCTATTCCAAACTTTCTTCCCTACTTTCTCTCCCTCTCTAGCAAATCTATAAAATGCTTCTTCCATTTAACCATCCTAATATCCAGGGTATAATCTAAGCCTCATTTAGAACTTACCGAATCCCTATTATACGAAAACTAAAAAAAAAAAAGGATTTGAAAATCCGATTTTTCTGTGCATGGTAGTGTTTGTAGCACATCCTTATATTTGATTTTTGAGTAATTCTTGTCTTTCTGTGCGCCAATTTTTCTCTCTTTTCTCCCTCCATCAACTTTAGAAATGTATTTTTGCACTTCCCGTAATCAAGTTTTAGAACTGACGATTTTTTTTTTAGAACTGCCCTTTTGGTCAGAGCTGCCCGTTAGATTATACCCTGTTAATATCTTGGCCTATCCTTTCCCTTCTTTTTCTTCCTCTCTATTAAAAACTTTCCAAGCCTCTTCTCACGCCATATCCATCTGTGCCTCTTTTGCAAACCTTGTTTCTCTTCCTCCCTTCTTTTATCACACATCTGATTATATTCCTCCCTTATCCTTCTTTATCTTTCGTTACAACTTTTTTCTCTTAATTATTATCTCAATTTCATCTTCACTTTCTGTTTGGCTTTCGAGGTTCCTCATCCCATACATTCATCTCTCTCTCTCTCTCTCTCTCTCTCTCTCTCTCTCTCTGGGTTCTGGCTCGTGGTAGATTTTTCACCTTGATAAGGGTGTTGGGTGAACACTGACACGTTGGCAGATATTTCGAATATCTTTGTTTTGTGTTTTTTTGAGAGGCTAGAATTCTTTTTTCATTAATAGGTTTATTCGAACGTTTTTGTCCAAATTTAGTCGTTGGATTTTTGTTTTTTTCGTTTAATTGCTAGGAGGTGCTCCGGAAGTATGTTCTTTTTTTTGGCTGAAAAATGCATTCACCTTGTTATTGATGCAATTGTTTGGCTAAAAGATGATTTTTTTTGTACCATTAGGCCATAATCCATCACGGGGTACATTTCATTTAGTTGAATACACGGGAAGACACCAGTCTCCCGCCAACATGCCAACAGTAAGAGATATTCGTGGACAGTCACCCATCCAAGTACTGGTCGCACCCGACGCTGCTTAACTTCAGTGATCAGACGGGAACTAGTTTTTTGAACATGGCATGGCCGTTGGTGAAAATTTGAATCTTCCATGATTCAAAATTAGATTCCTCGTTAGAAAATCGTCTGCTGCGAGGATTGAGTTATCCTAATTTCTCAGAATACCAAGAAGATCCACTTTCTATCACAAAAATACAAACTTCCATCAAAATGAATCAAGCTTCACTAAATATAATTCCAATCATTCTGTTCCACCAAAAAGCCTAAATTTAAAAAAAAAACTCCTGATTCTAACCACGAGGAATGAATCGATTCCTCGAAATACTAAGAGTATCCATTTTCTGTCACAAAAATACAAACTTCCATAAAAATAAATCAATTTTCACTTGATAAAATGTCGAAAGTACTGTTTCATTCGAAAATTTGAGTTTAAAAGAAAAAATTCTAATTCCAACCACAAAGAATGAATCAATTTCTCGAATTACTGAGAATATCCATTTTCTATCACAAAAATACAAGATTCCATCAAAATGAATCAAGTTTCACTAAATAAAATCCCAATAATTCTGTTTCAACAAAAAACTTGAATAAAAAAAAAACACTCCTGATTCCAACCACAAGGAATGACTCAATTTTCCGAAATACTAGAAATATCCATTTTCTATCACAAAAATACAAACTTCCATAAAAATAAATCAATTCCGACTAAATAAGATGTTAATAGTCCTGTTTCATTCAAAAATTTGAACTTAAAAGAAAAACTTCTAATTCCAACTACAAAGGATGCATCAATTTCCCGAATTACTGAGAAGATCAATTTTCTATCACAAAAATACAAACTTCCATCAAAATGAATCAAGTTTCACTAAATAAAATTCCAATAATTCTGTTTCAACAAAAAACTTGAATTTAAAAAAAAACACTCCTGATTCCAACCACGAGGAATGAATTAATTACACAAAATACTAAGAATATTTATTTTCTATCAAAAAAATACAAACTTCCATAAAACCAAATCAATTTTTATTAAATAAAATGTCAATAGTTCTGTTTCATTCAAAAATTTGAATTTAAAAGAAAAACTTCTAATTCCAACCGCAAAAGATGAATCAATTTTCCGAATTACTGAGAAGATACATTTTCTATCACAAAAATACAAGATTCCATCAAAATGAATCAAGTTTCACTAAATAAAATCCCAATAATTCTGTTTCAACAAAAAACTTGAATAAAAAAAAAACACTCCTGATTCCAACCACAAGGAATGACTCAATTTTCCGAAATACTAGAAATATCCATTTTCTATCACAAAAATACAAACTTCCATAAAAATAAATCAATTCCGACTAAATAAGATGTTAATAGTCCTGTTTCATTCAAAAATTTGAACTTAAAAGAAAAACTTCTAATTCCAACTACAAAGGATGCATCAATTTCCCGAATTACTGAGAAGATCAATTTTCTATCACAAAAATACAAACTTCCATCAAAATGAATCAAGTTTCACTAAATAAAATTCCAATAATTCTGTTTCAACAAAAAACTTGAATTTAAAAAAAAACACTCCTGATTCCAACCACGAGGAATGAATTAATTACACAAAATACTAAGAATATTTATTTTCTATCAAAAAAATACAAACTTCCATAAAACCAAATCAATTTTTATTAAATAAAATGTCAATAGTTCTGTTTCATTCAAAAATTTGAATTTAAAAGAAAAACTTCTAATTCCAACCGCAAAAGATGAATCAATTTCCCGAATTACTGAGAAGATACATTTTCTATCACAAAAATACAAACTTCCATCAAAATCAATCTAGTTCCACTAAATAAAATTCCAATCGCTCTGTTCCACCAAAAAACTTGAATTTAAAAAAAATCCTGATTCCAACCACAAGGAATGAATCAATTTCCCGAAATACTAGAAATATCCATTTCCTATCACAAAAATACAAACTTCCATAAAACTAAATCAATTTTCATCAAATAAAATGTCAATAGTTATGTTTCATCAAAATACTTGAATTTGAAAGAAAAACTTCTAATTCCAACCACAAAGGATGAATCAATTTCCCGAATTACTGAGAAGATACATTTTCTATCACAAAAATACAAACTTCCAACAAAATTAATCAAGTGCCACTAAATAGACTTCCAATCGCTCTGTTCCACCAAAAAACTTGAATTAAAAAAAAAATCCTGATTCTAACCACGAGGAATGAATCAATTTCCCGAAATACAAAGAATATCCATTTTCTATCACAAAAATACAAACTTCCATAAAACTAAATCAATTTTCATCAAATAAAATGTCAATAGTTCTGTTTCATCAAAAAATTTGAATTTAAAAGAAAAACTTCTAATTCCAACCAAAAAGGATGAATCAATTTCCCGAATTACTGAGAAGATCCATCTTCTATCACAAAAATACAAACTTCTATAAAAAAAAATCAAGTTTCACTAATTTTGTTTCATTCAAAAACTTTAATTTTATTGAAGAACTTCTGATTCCAACCCCGAAGGATGAAACAATTTCCTGAAATACTAAGAAGATCCATTTTCTATCACAAAATTACAAACTTCCATCAAAATGAATTAGTTTCCACTAAATAAAATTCCAAAATTTTTCTTCATCAGAAAACCTGAATTTAATAGAAAAACTTCTGATTCCAACCACGAAGGATGATTTATTTTCCCGAAATACCAAGAAGATCTATTTTCTATCACAAAAATACAAACTTCCTTTTTTGATGATTCCTAATTCGTCATTCTGTAATAAAAATCCGTGTGTAGCCAACGACTACATCAATCATATTTATCATCAATATTAATTTTATTCGAATAATTACCTAATGAAAGAAAGTAAAAACCCCTCAAATTGGTAACGAAGTTTATGGACATCCCCCAATCAACTTCCTTGAATGAGCTGATCAACCTAACAGAGTAATTTATCAATTATTATTTTGTTCATGAGATCAAAATAAGTAAGAGAATAAATTCTTCTTCACAAAGAAGATAAAAGGATTCAAAGCCTTATCAGAACAAAAAAAGAATAGAGATAAACGATAGTTGCTTAAAGCCTATAAGAAAGTATTTTCCCCTCTTCAGGAACAGAATATAAATCAGGATTCTTTATGATGCTTTCGGAGAAAATTCTCAACTTGGTAGGCAGATTTGACTAAGCAATGTACTAAATATTAGGATTCGTGTAAATAGGACGTTATGAAGTGACACGTTTATCCTTGTTCTCAACAAAAGTTATGTTTTCGAAGGGTCGAACTTCCTGCACTTTTCTGATTAGCTCAACCTCTAAACTTCATGCTCCCCTTCTTCTGATTTATTTCCACGTACCCACGATTTCCTTGCCTTCGGGCATCCTTCAGAGGGAGTAAAATCTTTTCCATAGAAACCTTCGATTAATAATCTAAACTTTGTAGAAATTGACGTATTCCCAATAAAAAGTCACATTTTTATGAACACTGATTTCTATCAAAATGATTCATTTTTTATCCAAAACAGCCAAAAAAATTAATTTTTCAACAAAATACTCTAATCATATACTAGAACATTATTCTTCAAACAATCAGCTGCGTTTTTTACCAAAAATATGAAATATATACCAAAAGAGATGACGTTTCAAACCCGAAAAAAATTTTCATCCAACTTATTCTCTAATATCTACCTATGCATTACCAACCTAAAAAATCTGCCAGCTCATTCAGATAAAAATTTGAGAAAAAATCCGGAAGCATCTTTTTCAGTACAAAAACTGATACTTGTATGAGAATTCCCCTTTTTGGTAAAGAAATAAATTGATTGAATTAAGATTATAATTTTTGTAAAAAATCATTCTTTATTATTCAGAAATACAATTTTGCTTGACAAATTCGATATTCGATTCGAGAACTGTGAAAATTAGTCTAAAATTTGTCCTTCCCTTGGTGAAGAGTCCTTCTTGGTTGAAAATTAAAATCTTGTTGTATGTCTGGCCGTATGGATTTGGAATTCTCCTGTTTTGGTCTCATGTGCTCTTCTCGTCTTTTGTTTAACTCATCGGCTAAAAATGTTGATATTTGGTAGTGAATTCGAAACTTTGATTGCAATTTTTTTCCTTGGTGAACTAAAAAATATTGTATGGTTGAGAATTTGACCATTCCCTTAGAAATAAGTTTTCTTTGGTTTGAAAAAGAAATTCCTTTGTTTGCTCTAAAAATTTATAATATTTGATAGAAAGTAAGTCATCTTAGTTGATGTATGTAAGAGAAGTGAGACTAAGGGGGGCGTGGTTAGGCATATGGGGAATATAGCTGGAGGATTAAGAAGTAGAGGAGGGAAAGAGACGTTAGGGTTGGAAGACACTTTAGAGCAGACACAAGACGAGAAAGTAAGAGAAGATATTGATGTGAAGGATAAAATGAGAAGGGAAGGTACAGTACGAAAGGGAGGAGAGAGAGCGAAAAGAGCGAAGGTCACAGTGAGGAAAGAAACAGATGAGCGGAGGAGATACAAGTGAAGAATAAAGACATGAGGTAAGAAAGTTGGAGACGGTATGTGAAAGAGAAAAAGGAGAGTAAGGCAAATAATAATATGTATGCGAATAATAAAATGTCTGTAGCAAATGGAATCAATGAAATGAAGGAAGAGTGGGAATGGGTAGCGAATCAAAGTGATGGGAGAGAAGGGATTAGGAATTCGTGGTGCAGGTGAGGCTGGGTGGGAATTTAGGGAATGTTGAAGGAGTATAGTATTCAACATATGCTTGGGGTTTGTTTCACTTAAGGGCATTGCACAAACCGACTCTGGAATTTTTGTGGCGATGCCAACGTATTTGGTCAGGTTTACAATTTGTCAGCAAATTTATTTATAATTTGGGAAAAAATATTTCTAATTTTACAAAATTTGTAGTATATGTTTTTTCCTAAAAGTGAAATAAACCTAAAAATACGGCACTGATATGCGGCACGTGCCAGAACTTAATGTTAGAGGTCTTTTTCTCTCGTCACCATCGATAAAAAAAATCGAATTGTTTTTCCAGAAGATTGTTTACAATTACACAAAGTTTATAACTTAAAAGAACTTTATAATTTATTGCAAATGGGAACCGAAATCGAAGTTTTCAATTTTTATGAAATTGTCAATTCGTGTATGTACTTGATATTTATCTAGTTAGCAAAAACTAATTTGCAACATATCTATTTACAAATAAACAAATCCATTCAATACTTTCTACATTTTTTAAATCTTTATTTTAAATAAATTTGCAATTTGGCCGATTTTAGAATTTGTTTGCATACTTATTTATTATTTTTGAAAAAGTATTTCGAAAGTCAGATGATTTATAAATAAAGTAGCTCTCGCAATAGATAAATATTGAAATTGTTTTCCCAGGTGATTTTCCGTTCTCCGAAGTTTACAATAATCTGGTAAAATTACGTTAAAAAAACTATGTCAATATTCATTCATCGAGAAACCAATTATTTATCCCATTTATTGATTGCGAGATCTAATTTATTTATAAATCATCCATTTCAGAAATATTTTTTCAAACATTATAAATAAATGTGCCAAGCGATTCTAAACCTGGTGGAATCTGATGTTTATTTACATTGAAGATTGAAAAAATCCATAAAGGTTTGATGAGTTGTAAATATTTTTTTTTTTTGGAAACTTGAAGAAGATCAAATGAATGAACGAAATTATATATTTTCTAAAGTTCTAATTTTCTGGAAGTTTCCATTTACTAGAAACTATAAATTTATTCTTTTTTGTTATCAAATATGAAAAATTGTGGAAAATTATCTGGAGAAACAATTGCGATACTTGTTTATGCAGAAATAATTCAATTTTATATTCTTTTCGTTATTTATTCATTGCGAGCACTACTTTACCGGCAATAGTTTCATGAATCATCGTTTTTCATGCGGTATCGTGTGAGTACGCGAGTTATAAAAATTTCCGTTTGGTAACGTGTCAATCATGGCGCTGCAGTGAATGTCTGACGCTTTAAATGTCAAATTTTCCTAATTTTTGGATGGTGTTGTTGAACTTTGGCCTCAAACTGCGGCTATGTGCGTTATCAATCGTGAAATTCTTTTTCATGGACTTATAGTTGGGAGTTTTAAAAATTGATGTCTCGCCTGCCAATTTTTCATAAATGCCGTAGTTGTGCATAATCAACAAATTCCTGGTGTGAAATTTATTCTCCCGCGCGGCCTTGTCAGCTGTGTCGTATTGTTTGACATTCTAGCCTGCGAACCTTCATAATTTTCGGATGGTGTTGTTG
>WSXT02112870.1:0-11149 GCA_011762715.2 Neuroterus valhalla
GTTTTATCAACTTCTTCAACAGGATATGTAGTTTTCATTTCAATCAGAAAAAATAACTATGAAAATGAAATAATAAAGTTTTCGAAAAAAGGACTAAGGCTAACACAGAAGATTGAAAGAAAAAAGTTATTCATACGGAAAATATCTGTAAATTCGTTATAACTTTTCCCATTGAATGCGTATTTTTTGTTTTAATCGTAAATAATAAAATTGAAAATTAAAAAAATTGAATTCCCAGAAAATCTATACAACATGTGAAAAAAGTTAGGCAACGGTACTCCTCTACCGTTTTGGACAAACTTTGATCGACGTTTCGACATTTCGCTTTTAGGCTCCAAAAGCCTTATATACACTGTAGGGAGGTAAAGAGACCGAGCGCGAAGCGCGAGATCTAAAAGACGCGCGCCGTGGACGCGCCGAAACTTGCGAGCCGCGCGCGCAGCGCGCTATGAGAATGTGCCCGCGCGGCAGGCAGTTTTTTTTGTCATTATACTTTAGGACCGCAGAAACGATTTCCCGCGATTTCGATCAAATTATACCAAACTTCCAATTTGGTATCTCATTTCGTGTGGGAGACCGTTCTTTATTATAATATTCTTTATCAAACATTAGGATGAATTTTGATAAAAATGTCTTGAGTAAGGAAAAGCCGAGGTTCTGTTTTAGAGAAGAAAATCACGTTACTTTTTTTTTTATCGGCAACCAAAAATCTTTATCAATTCGACTTTTATTTATGAATAAAAACTCTCTGGAAAGTTATATCACAAACTGATATAGAGAATTACACAATTTTGATGTCTTCCTGAATCATTGAATTTTTAAGATTCAAGTCTGTAAATCTTTCCATTTTTAAGATATGAAATTAGAAATTATTCAATTCTATAGATTTGTAATTGAAGATCTAGAATGACGAATTCTTCACTATTGAATAGCTTTCAATGTAGACTCTCCAGTAGAGAAAATCAAACAATTCTAAATTTTTTCTCTATTAGTTCAATTCAAAAATTGAGATTGGATATTATTCAATTTTGAAGACCCTAAATGAAGAATTATTCAATTATATGTATGAATTTGTTATTGAAGATTTCTTAATTTAAAAAGGTCATTCTTAGAAATAATGCAATTGCGAATTATTGTTTCCTAATATTTGGTTCTTTTTTTTTACATTTCCAATGGACAATTCTTCCATTTTGAGTATCTGACATTGAAGACTGTTGAATATATGATGATCAAAAAATAAAATAATGCAATTCGATCGTTTTTTCTTCAATTTCATAACTTCGAAATTGGAAATTCTTCAATGTATATGACTTTTGTTTGGAGATCAATTGATTTGGAATGTTTACAGTTCAGAATTATGTAATTTTGAATCTTTGTCAAAATTATGAGTTTACCTTCAAACATTTTCAACAAAAAATTCTCCAATTCTGTTCATCTGAAATTTAATTTGGTCGAACTTCAAAGGTTTTTACTCAAGTTCTACAATTTCGTAAATTAACAATAAAAGATTCGATTTTTTTGATGTTTACAGTTTCAAATGATGTACTTTCGAACACTTTTTTGGGACCGTTCAACTTTTAGGAATCGAAATTGAAAAGTATTAAATTTTATAGATTTGCAATTTCTAATTTATCAATTTGTATGACTTCTTATTAAAGGTTCATCGATTTGGAATGTCAAAGGCTCAAAATTATTCAATTTTGGAAGTTTTCAGAAATATGTGGGTCAATTTGGAAGGTTTACAATGAAAAATCCTTCAAATCCGAGTATTTGTAATTAAAGACCTCCCAATATTTGATATTTTGAATTGAAAAATATGCAATTTTTATAATTGGAAATTAAAATTGATTCAATTTTATAAATTTCAAATTTTAAGTTTTACCATTTGTACAATTCACAATGGAATCCTCATTTATTAGGAATGGTCACCGTTTAAAATGATGTTATTTGGAATCATTCTTTGAGATGGTTTAACTTTTAAGATTTACTATTGAAAATTATTACTTTTGTGGATTAGAAATTTAAAGTTTTGTCATTTTTACGTTTTTAAAAGTAAAGATTCATTCATTTCGAATGTTCATATTTTAAAATGACGTTATTTTGGATGCTTTTTATCTGAAATAGTTTATTATGGAAGATTTTTAATTAAAAAATATTCAACTATAGATTTGCAATCGAAAATCGTTTTAGTTTCAAGATTTAGAGATAAATATTCATATTTGTCGCTTGAAGTAATGCGATATTCAAAGTTTTTTTGGATTACCAAGTTTTTAATGTGTACTATCTGCAATTGATAATTCTGCAATATTCAATGTGTAAAATAGGAAATTGTTCAATTTAAAAGATTTAAAATGCAATTTGTTCAATTTGATAGATTTGCAATTTGATGTTCTTCATTTCCGACAATGTACAATCAAATACCTTTTGCTTTAGAATGTTAACAGCCCATAATATCTTAGTTTTGAATTATTATTTTGGAACAGTTTGATTTTGAATATTTGAAATTCACACATGTCAGATTCGTAAATTTCAATTGATTCATAACGTTCAATATTTAAGGGACTATTTTTTTTAACTATGCAGGACCCAAACTCATTCATTCCATATCTTACCCGTTCGCCAAGAAGTGCAAACAAAAATTCTGATCAAATTCGAGTACTCGTGACGAATTTCGGAAAACATTGAAATTAATAGTGCATTGCTGTTATTTTGAGTGGATAACGGGGAGTACTAAGATTATATAAACCTCTTAGCAGATGAACAAAAAATGACTATGTAATAATAGGAAATAAGTATTCGCTAAAATTAGCGAAGCTCTGCAAAAACTTGTGGACTTTGCTAACAGGATATTGATTCTCAATGATATTATGAGAGAAAATCGACTGCAGAGGGAAAAGTCACAGGCCAGAAAAATGTTGAAAGTGACATATTTAAATTGCGCGCGAAAAGCCATTGATCACGTGATTCAGATGCCATTGGTTATCTCTTCTGAATGGCGCTCCGTCTACGGCCAATGATTGCGCTCCTGCTCTATCGCAAGATTCCAAGCATCTAACCTTATCTGGCATCATGGCAGCTGAACGTCTCTCGCCGTAACAAGTTTGCATCAAGTATTGGATATAGAAAGAAGGTTTTCTTTCATTTGAAGAGTTATACTTTTTTGAATATTCTAATTTGTGAAATATTGTTTGAAACAGAAGAGGGATTCAGAGATTATCTTCAATACGGGTCTCATCAAATTTCGTCTTACAGCATTCATCAATTTTACTTCACCAAACTGGCATGGCCCACAACAATTTGCCTCATGGGGGCCTTCACAGTGATAGTAGGTAGTAAATCTTTCGAAATGATTTGAATACAAATTTTCAATCAACTTTTTAAAAAAGTAGTGCTGAAAATTTCTCAAAAGTTGATGTGGGAAATCTGGAAAAGTCTTGGAGGAGTTCGAAACTCAACTTCTGTAGCAACCTTGAATTCGAAAAAGATATTTTCAAGGGAAACAACATTTCCTGAGCCACAAAAAGGGTATACAGCCTGCATAGAACTGGAAATATTGCATTCTTATACATGCAGAAACTTAGGAAAACGGTACGAAGGATGAGAAATGTGGGGCTTCTGAAGATATATTTTTAAATTTTTTCTTTGATTTAAAAAAAGAGAGATATTTAAAAAGGAAAAAACCTGCCAAGATTCGCATTTTCAGGTTTAATAGTTTATCCTAATAATTCGTCATTTTATATAAAATGTTGAGGGAAGTAGGGCACTGCATTCGACTTCCTATTAAATTTTCTGTGATTATATAATTATTATATCTATCACACTCACAATTTTTGTCATTAATTTCTTCCTACAATTCTGAAGTTCTTCTCAATCTGCCAAAAATCGGACCTCTGTACAACTTCTACTTTCTCGGAAACCAGCACCTTTTCTTTTATTCTCTGTGTTCTTTTTGGAGAGGAGCCGCAACACTCGAAAGCTATTATCGTTTCCTCCAACTTGTGTAGACACTTTGCGAGACTCTGGTATTTTTCAAATACAAAACATTCCGTGCATCGCCGGATGTTATGCCTGCACTTGTACTTGATTCTTTTCGGACTGATGCATGTTTTTGTGCCGAGGAAAGACAATGAGAGAATAGAGAAGAGGATCTTTTGTTTCAAGGGGCGGCGAGCAACTTACAATGATATATTCTTCCTGAGTTCCTACTAGTGTCACCATATAACTGAGCAAGAAGCGTGACAATTGAATTGGATATTTTCACTGGTGTTTTTATGCCAAGGAGAATGCATGTATGGATGTCTTTGTAAGAATAAGAGAATATAGAGTTTTACTTCGATTTCATAGATAAGATTGTATTTCTTCTCTATGTAAACACTTTTTGAGATATTACAAATCGAATCCTTCTCTTCCAGAAGGAGATCATCAGACATCAAACCCTCCAACTTAAATCCCATCTCGGAATCCCCAATTATCTTTACTCTCATAAAAAGCCTCTCAACAATTTCTGATGTACTTAATCGTGTGAGTTTTCTTCAAAATTTAGATAGCCACTACCAGCTGCACCCAGATTTTCATTTGGAACGTTTGTTTTTGCCTGAACGTTTGGTCAGGGGAGTCAAAAATAGCAGAAAACCAAATCTTCCGAGCGTAGCTGATTACCAAAAGAAGAGTTTGGATCTGTAGATTCAATATTTTCAAGTTTCAACACTGAACCTCAGCGTCAAATTTTCAGGTCGACGGAAGTCAAACGTATGAGAACATGACTAAGCGAGAATTCCGTTTCCGGTACCAGCATTACAATGACAAGTTTTTTGTTGATGTGTTCTTTTCTTCAGATAGTAAAGAGAGGAAATAAAGAGAGGACACAAAGAGAGGAAATAAAGAGGGGAAGTAGAGAGAGGGTGAAGAAAGTGAGTGAGTAATAGTATAAGGAATAGAATGCCAAGTGGAAGTAAAGGAAGTTAAAGAAAGAGTGAATGTGGGAGAAGAACTAGGAAAGAGAGATAGGCTTCTTGCTTCGGTTAGATTTCATGTGGCGAGGGAATGCATCTTGTTATGAAGCTTGCTCAGTTGGTAAAGTAAGAAGAGCATGTCTATACCACATAGTCTCAACAGGAGGAGGGTGTAAGCACTCGTAATAAGTCGTTGACACAAGAAGTGGAGAGTAAGGAGAAGAAAAAGGCAGGGAGTTTTCCCTCTCTGATCGAAGTAAGTAGCGGGACGCTTAGGACGAGGGGGAAGACAGTGCCAGTAGAAGTGAGCCAGTGCAGTAGTGGAAATAGGTATATGAAATAGGAGAGATACGGAAGAGATGGGTCGCGCTCACTTGGCCACAAAACAAGGGGTTCGAGAAAATTTATCGAGGACTGGCGAAGAGGGCGAATGCGACGAGATGGTAGTGGAGAAGAAAAAGTTGCGGAGGAAATAAAATAAAAGAGAAGAAAAAAGTAAAGCGATCGCGGGACCACCGGAAGAAGCATTGCTCTATCGCGTTAAAAGAAGAAAATAAATTGGATGGTTATTTTAATCGTCGTTCGGGAGAAAACAGCTATGGGCGATTGAGCTGCATGGACATCAGCATTTGTTATTAGTCCATGCTGATTTGCGTCACTTGCAGACGAATCACTATCAGAACTAGCCATTATAAATGTCTCCACTCGCGTGCAACGTGTCAGGCTGTGTTCAATACACACACGCGGCGCGTCAAGTGTGCGCTGTGTCCCCAGCAAGAGTGGGGACCGGTGAAAGGAGGAGAAATGTGAGAACGGGAAGAGTCGCAGCGTGAACTGTCACAGAGTCTACTGTACATATACTACACCGGTCTCCAGAAAGGCAGGGAGTAATAAATAGAAAGAGAGAGAAAGATAGAGAGGGAGGATAGCTGAGTTGGTGCCATGCTATAGACATTTTCAGTCGCATTTTTCGTTACGCGGACGGGGTGTTCCCGTTTTTCGCAGTCAGGTGGCCTTGCTCAGAGTATATGTATACCCTCGCAAAACAAGCAAAGCTTCAGAAATTGACGAAGTTGAGGGACAAATAATATAATGAGGGAACTGAAACGAAAAACAAACACTGGAAAGAGGGGCTTTTATGCTCGTGAGTATTCAAGCAATGTTCGAAGAGTTAAGGAAGGAGGTGCGTAGGAATCTTGAGAAGATGGATTTACACGGAGGAGGACTGAAGGAGGAACATGGCATGAAGAAAGGAAAAACATAATGTCTGGAAGGCTGAGCAAACCGGAAGCAAGGGAAAACTTAAGAAGCTCAAAGAAGGGTTGGAAAAAGAGCAGAAGGAAGAACGATATTGAATGACCAGAATACGAGACCACGTAGGAGATTATCGAAGGTCGCTAGAAGAATAGAAGAAGATCAGAGAGGAAGAAGAAAAAAGGCGTACTGATTGAAGACTTGAAAGTGAACAGTGAGACGAGAGACAAAGAGTTCAAAAAATTGATGATGGACATAGGAGCAAAATAATGGTAGAATGGAGTAAGAAGAACAGGTAGAATGATGACAGAAAGGGAAGTCATGTTCCTAATGACATAAAAGAGTAAGAAGGACAAGTTCGAAATAATAGGGGATAAGAACTTGTTGAAAGAAAATAAAAAATATGGCAGAAGATACGACTAAGCAGGAGAGGAAGCATAAATGAGGATTACACTAGAGTGTATTGTACGAAAGAAGCGAAGGTAACAGGGTAATAGTTCGATCACAATCCTGATATACCAAAGTGTTGAGCGGTTATAATCACCTTTAGGGACTCCTAAACCATTGCAAAATATTAATTTATTTCAGCTTGTATAAGCGTATTTTTGCTATTCAACACCATTTTAGATTTTAGAACCATGCCATGACTTGAAAAGTCAGAAATTTCCTTCCAGGGCATTCAAATTTGCCGCTCTCGTACACACACGCATGAGTGGTGGTGCTAGATTCAGTGGGTAACTTTGCGTTCCCGCGCCCAGACACAACGGCGCATGCCTCTCCCCACTCCAGAAGAAAATATTTTCGTATGGTACAAACGTATAAGTGGTACGCGCAGGCTTGAAAAACTGACTCCCTCCTGCCCGCGACGCCACCAAACTGAAACGGCGGACATATTTGTACATCTCGGTCAGCCTTTTTGCGTGTGCAATACAGACAACATACCGGAAAATGTCAAATATATTTGGATATAATTATTCTCCTAGCCTAACGGGTGATTATTTTATTAGATATAACGTTGAAGTCGCATTATGTGGAGGTGGAATTTCGACAGTTTGTTCTAAGGTGAGTGGTGCGCTTCATGGCACTTCTGTACAGTTTTTTCGGTTCCATACTGATTTCTGAAATAATTACAGCATGAATATTATGTTCCATGATCATAAGGAAATGAAATAGAATGAATTAGAGAATAAATTAATGCAAAAAATAATTGCGGGAATGAACAAAAAAAATGATGACAGTTTGTTCCAAAGAAAGAGGTTCGGTTAATAACCGGATAATTTCAGCGCTTCTGTATTATTTCTAGAATGATAGAAATTAGTATTGGCATTGCTATCTCTTAAGAATAAAATAATAAATTGTAATAAATAGACGAAAGAATAAATACAATTGATGATTTATGATTAAAAAAATGAATAGATCAAGTAATGAAAGTCAGGTTATAAGACACAAACATAAAACAATTTTACTATGACTGCCAAATTTCCGATTTCATCAAAATTTTTGAGATGTAAAACGGTACTATTATTATTCCTTACAACCAGAATAGATCATAATAAATTGAATGAATTATAATGAGTAATAATGAATTTGTGAGTAGAAAAAATAATTAAAGTTTGCTCTGAAGAAAGAGGTTAGTTTGAAAGCCCGATAATTTCATCGTTTCCGTATAGTTTCTAAAATATTGAGGATTAACATTGATACTACTATCTTCCATCAACTACATTATAGACTTATACACATTGGAGAGTAAATGAATACAATTACTGATGAACGATTGAGAGAATAAATATAGCAAGAAATGGTAGTCAGTTGATAAGATACAAACATGAAACAATATCGCTATGAGTGCATTTTTTTCGTCTACATAATAATTTCTAATATAATTGAATATACTATATACTATATACTCATGAATTGAGAGAATAAATGAATACGATCACTGATAAATAATGGAAAGAATGAATACAGTTAAACTCTAACCGCTCGTCACCGAATAGAGGACACAAATAGCACAAATAACCATTATGGAATCGATAAATTGCAGAATTAATACGAAAAAATTTAAAAATACAGCCCCCTCCTGCCCACACAAAACAAGACCTGCAGTAAAAATATGGCCGACTTGTCAGTTCAGAACCAGAGGTGTACAGGCCATGGGTGCTGTGACGTCATGGGTATACCACCTATATTCAAGGAGTGGATTGTTTTGAACATATTCATAAACAACATGATGGCTCTTTCAAACTAAGGGTGAATTGCGCTAAGGCATCAACTCTTTTCTAAATTTCCGTCTTTCCAACTGTAAGTGCCTCGCATACTGCCTCATAACATAAAGTAAAAGAAATGTCGTAGCAGGAAGTATAAAGTTGATCGCAATCGGAGATTCCAATTTCAAAGGAGTTAAATTATTAAAGTGCGTCAGTTTTATGTGTTATATGCAGACATGAACTTTCAGACGAATCACTATCAGAACTATTCATTATGAGTGCCTTTACTCACGCGCAACGTGTAAGTCCGTGTTCAATACACACACGCGGCGCGTCGAGTATGCGCCGTGTCGGCCCAATCAAGAGTGGGCAAACGCAAAACATGTGAGAACGGGAAGCCCAGAGTCTACTGCACATATACTGCATCGGCCTTCAGAACGGCAGGGAGGGAGAAAGAGGGAGAGTGAGGGAGGGAAAGATAGTTGCGTGTCGTGTGTCATTTTGTGTGTCCATTTTATCGTGACAAGGTGTTCCCGTTATTCCCAGTTAGGTCGCCTTGCTCAGAGTATATTTATGTATACATCCCGAAAGAAGCAAAGCTTCAAAAAATGTCGGCATGTCGACAAACCGAAATTCCATTAGAAAATTGATTGCACTTTCGAAGCGTTAAAACTGTTCGCTTACTGAGAAAACTGTATTACGATACAAATTTTTCTTCTATTCTTATCGCTTATTCATGACATAAATGCTCAATTTAACTACGAGCATCGATGCTAAAACTTGCTAATTTTTAATTAAGAAATTTGTATATCTTTGCAAAACCTGTTATCGAATTTCGTCATCATTCCGTTCCTTATTGGTCTTTTCCTTCCTCTCATCCAACAGTTAGTCACGAACCGAAGCAAGCTCAGTCTCTAATTTGATCTTCTTATACCGCAAGTCGAGTATTGTATCTTTTCATATTTTTTCTTTAAATAAATGAACTATGGATAATAGAGAGAATTCCTTTCAACTTTTTCTACATCAACACAGCTAAAAAAATCATATCCGCTATAACTATGAAAAATATTAATAAAAGCTTATCTGGCATATCTGCGTTTCGAAGAAAATGCTTCATAGTTTTTGAGGTCGCTGGATTCGGAAATGATATTTGTTTTTCGGAATTCAAAATGGCGGACACCAAATGGCGGCTGACTTGCATGGAAAATAAGGTAAAGAATGGGAATCAACTCTCATTTGTTTATCGAAATTGAAAATGGCAATGGTGGCTTCTTTTTTAAAAAAGCTTAAGTCATTTGTTACGATCGTTCACATCGGGAGAAGGCTTTGAAGGTCCAACTCCACTATCCCTTTTCTCTGCAGAGCCCGCAGAAGAAGTTTCTGGGAGTGGATCATTTTTGCTGGATGCAATCTGTAATAAAGTTCTCTTAAATAACGATAATTATCACCGAAGCCGATCCTTCAATTTTCTTTCGAAGTTGGTTATGGTACGATTAGCTTCTTTACATTTTTCTTTTTAAATTAAAAAAAAATACCTCTTAAGGGTTACACAGATTGTGATAGTATTTTGTATGAACCAGTTAACTCATTTAACAGCTTGTTAAATGACTTTTCGAACGAGTGTATGTTTTGAGTAAAAGATATCATACATATTTCGAAATAGAGTCATAATTTCAGCCCACATTGGATTTCGAAAAGAGGATGCATGATTGCAGAGAAGTTCAGAAGATCAAAATTCGATTGAAAAATATATATATATATTTTCGGAAATTTATGAAAATTTCGGGTAATCTATACTAATTTTACAGGTCATTTATGGTAACACAAGGTAAATATTCTAAAACTCAATGAAAAAATTTTCATAGGTCTCCAGAAATTTTCGGTAATAAACGTGATAATTTTATAAATTCATATAAAATAATTGTGCATACCATTTTCTATTTTTGAAGGAGTTCATTACATTTGAAACATTAATTTTTATGTCAATTACAAAATATTAATTTTAAAACAATTTCTGCTATTGATTCCAAGTTGATTAACACCTACATTAATATATTGATAAATAAGAGACGATTTTGTCAAAACATTCGATGACAGGGATCAGTATTCTCAGAAACTTCATTGTACTAAAAAAGCTTGAAACCTCCCTCCTATTCCCCGTGTCGCCCATGTGACGAGGCCCTCGCTATGCGCCGCGCCAGGCACGTAAAACAGTGCGCCGCATGCTTCAAAGAAATCGTTCCCAAAAGAAGATGGGCAAGCTAGGGCAGAAAATTTCAACGTCACATCATTGGGGATACCTTCTCGTGTACAAAACAAACAATAACGAATAAAATTCATGAGGTCAGGAAATATTGTTCAAATTTCAATTGCCTTTCTTACACTTACATTTTACTCGGGCGCGCAAGACTTTTCAGCTGCGTAACAAGTGTTCGGCGGAACGTTCGACTTTAAGCGAATACCTTGTTAAAACTCATAAATATAAAAATCTGATCTTTTGGATTTTTCGACAGAAATGCACCTTATGCACGTACAGTGATTTTCGAGGTTTTGACCCGAAATTTGGGATGTTGAACCACTTCTTTCTTCTTAATTATTAATGTATCCCCTAAGGGTTTACATAGCCTTCGTTTCTTTACATACAATAATTTTCTTCTTGTCTCTTAGCCTAACTTATTTTCTAATATAAACATATATACACAAAGTACGACGAGCGAGCGAGCGTATGATCGAGTG
>WSXT02112892.1:0-11148 GCA_011762715.2 Neuroterus valhalla
ATATCGAATAATTGTAAGCAGTAAATAGAATTATCAAGTAAGACATTTCGATCACGGATGGGGATCCGAAATTTTACTTAATTAACATAATTCTAATTTCAATTGAGAATATATTCATAAAAAATAAAATGTACAGACCCAAATGCCAATATAAAAATTTCTGTTCAACAATGTTTTACACTTGGTTAATAAAAATACTGATGTCTTTCGAAAAAAATCCGCAGACATCATTAAATAGGGAACTATAATCATAATAATCGTGACAGCCTCCTGCTTTACTCTGAAAATTGCTTGAGCCAGAAAAGCCAGTCATTTTTTACCGATGGTTCTGGTTTTATACATAGTGATTCCTCTCGATAAATCCATTTCATATCAAAACTATACGACATACGGGAGAAATGTCAAAATAACAAAATTGTTAATTTCAAAACGATCTATAACTTCGCCTCGGACTTTCAATTTTGCTGGGGCACCTGGTTTTCGTTTCAATTGTAAAAAATTGTATCATAAAGCAAAAAATTGTATCATGAAGCCAAAAATTCTACTTCCAAGCATAACCAAAAGGACATTAATTGAGGACTTCAGAAACCTGGTTCATATTTGAATAAGGATATACAAACAGAAGACTGGTTACGAAAAGAATAATGAAAAATTTATTTATTGCTTTTTTCGAAAGTACCCGCATGCTTGAGTTTGCTATAAAAGTATACGTAAGTTGAATAAACAACGAATACATTCTTGGTGAACTTAATATACACATTGCAGATATATAATAAACGAAGCAATACATATTACATATTTTTGGGATGATTATTTAAGAAAATTAAAAAATCTTTCTCTTCAGCTTAATGACAGAAATTAAAAGTATGTATCCTTCAAGTAACTCTGAAAAGAGAAGTCCCTACTTTTCAATCAAGATAAAAATGTCTGAACTTTTGTTTTGAAAAGTTAAACTGAAAGTTCAACGATGTTTATAGGACTCTCTCCTCCTTTATTATTTATTTGATGAACTTCCCAGATTAGTACGCTGGTTTCTTCCGATTAAGTCCATCAGCATATGTGGACGTTTCACAATCAAAGTTCTTAATTCGTCCTGAAGTTTTACATCTCGATCGTGTGAAGACAAGAACTTCAGAGCCGATTCCTTCAAATTTGGAACAGAATATATATCAGCAACTTCTAGAGTACGGATAACATTTTCAATAGCCAAATTTTTCTGCATGGCTAGAATACACATTTCTCTCAGCCTTCGCAAATTGTATTTGTCCGCAGCAGCCAAAAGTTCAGGGGCAAATTTCTTTAGTTCTGAATCCTCAACCTTATCAGTATATATAAAATGGAGCATTTTATTGATGACTTCTGGCGCTAGATCCTTGATTTCGACTCTCTCAAGAGTTGTGTTCCGAGTTCCGAAAATCCAACAAATTTTTTATTTCGGATTAATTATTCCAGGTAATTAGGTTCACCTCTATTTTTGAACCCTATATAATCAGTAATGGACTTGAATATGATTTCGATAGTCTGGGATTGCAGTAACGTCAAGGTCCGACAAAAACCAAATACATATCTGGAATTTGGACGATTCCATTTATAACATTAAAAGAAACGTGCCGAAAATCAAGACGAACTGACTCAAAACACGAGTGTAAGAAAATTCTTCGGCTTTTTTTAGAATAATTCGTTAGGTTTTTTTGGAGGCTCTTGGAATAACAAAATAAAATTATATAAAAATATTCTTACATTATACCTTACCTGCAAGTCTGCTACTTTTCTTTGGACAATAGGCTTAATTTATTCTTACCGAATGGACTAGGAAATACATTTCTATAATACTTTTCAAATTCACAACAACTGACACACAACAATTCATAATTTGGCTATATTTGTTTATCGATTCCAAACAGATAACTTTTTAGAAAAATATATTATATAAATAATGGGTAAATATTCAAATTTTTTGGTATGAGGTATATAACTTACTCCTTAAATACGTATTATTTACTAATTTTTGAATTTTCGGGGAAACTTCTAGACATATAATTTAGTAGAAAGAGTTAGAAAACCCAAAGAATTTGTAGTCAAGGCGTAGAATACATTCGACATTTTTTTTTGTTTCCGAAAAAGATATTCCAATATCCTCAATATAGTTATTCTACTCATTCATTGAATGGAAAGAAGTATTTGAATTTGCTTCCAATTACAAAAATTAATTAAGGGCGGGGTAAGGTTAATTCGTGCAAAAAAGGCAAATTTTTGTGAATTTTTTTTTACAACACAGTAAAAATATTATTATTGAAACTGATAGTACATCAAAGTATAACATTCGAAGAATATTATGTGAAATTTTCATGAAGATATATTTAAAAATATCGAAATATTCATCTAGGATCATTCCTGAATATATTTAATATCAACTCGAACCTTCGAAAAATTTAAAAATGTCATAAAGATAATATGCAAGACACTCTTGTCACCTTCCAGAACCATTAACCGAATGTTTTGGAACTCTAAAGAATTTTGTTTTGAGTTTTTGAAATTCGATAAATTTGGAAATTTCATGCAATGGATATGTTCAACTAATTTCACCTTTTTTTTGAGCCTACAATTGAGTAATAGAATAAATAGACTAAACATAATGATTTTTAGAATCTGGGATTACCGTAACGTGGAGTCCCGTTGGAAAATAGATCTCGAAAATTTGGACGAATTTATGAGACTCTCAGAAATGAGAATTACAAGAAAAAGTTCTACTGCACCCAAAAATGTATACTATTTCAGCGCTCGTGAAGGAAAACAAGCAAGACAATTAAAACTTACATAAAGCACGTGTTGCAAATTTTTCGGTTTTATTAAAATTACTTTGTTGGTTTTTTTGTGACTTTCAAAATAACATAGAAAATGATATCAGAAAGTTCTTACACGGACCTAAAAACTAGTGTGAACATTAAAATTGAAATATCAAGTAACATTATTCATGAAACTATTGGAACGACCGTTGCTGTGAGGTTAGATTTCGCTTTATTCACAAATATAAACATATAAAGTTAATTATATTTTACCTTCAATTCCACTTCGTAAAATGAAATTTTTCTCCAAGAGATTTGCAGCGTTCGAATTCCTTCACGGAAGATAATACGAAATACGATTATCGAGGCGAGCAAAATGCGCAGTTCGAAACAAAATTGTTTGTGATTCCCAGAGCATTCCCAACCCAACCGATCTCAACTTTGGCATACGGAGCTATTGCGCTTGCTCCAGCGCAGCGGCTCTCATTGTCCGCTGTTGGCGCGCAATTCGAACAGCCTAAAACTACAAATTATTCAAATTCAGATAGATAATTATTGTGATCCGCACATTATAATAAGAAGTTACGTTATTGTGATTTTGAGTCAGAAATAAGATAATTGTGCGTATATTTAATGGAAAAGTTAATAATATATATCTTCACCTTCAGGATGTCGTTTCGCGGAAACCTGTTTTGAACTATTCGATCAATTAATATTTTGCATAGGATTTAATTCTATCTTCCTTATTGGTTTTTGGCGAATTCAAGCGGACGACCGAAGAAAATAAGATATTCCATTCATACAAAATATTCGCATCACTATTATATTTTAAACTTTACATCCCAAATTTTATATTTTCAATGTTTTTAAGAAAATTATATGTATTACATATTTGGTACGCATTACTTATTGATAGGACAAAGGGGTTTTTGCTCCATACATGAAAAACTGTAACAGCAATGGAAAAATTGAACTTTTGGACAAACGACACAACCTATGGAAAAGATTAGGGAACAGAAGCTCTTCAGCTAAAAATGAGCAATAAATTTGTTATCATCAACTTTCTGAAGGGACGCGTATTTTTCGTTTTATTCTTAATTAAAAAAAAAAATTCAAAATAGACTGACTTGATTATCTGAAAACAAAACACGGTACGAGGTACATAAAGTAATATAGTATACAATCAATGCAATAAAGATAATACAAAAAAGTTCGCGTTTCGGACAAATTTTGATTGAGTGCGCAGCACTAGATACGCAATGAGAATGTTTTCGTTAAAGCCGAAGAAGCTTTAACAAAAGAGAATTCACAATCATCAATCACCATCGTGCGCGGACGAGGTGAACCTTTTATTGAACGCGAAGCACGAGATCCGACAGACGCGCGCCCAAATTTGCGAGCTGCGCGCCTGGCGCGTGATAAGGATGCGCCCGCGCAGCGGGCAAATTGTTTCTACATTCTCATTCTTAATGAGAAGGGATGCCAAGGGTTATATGCGAAATTTGACTTCGTCGGTTTTTAAGGAATCTGCACGATTTGGGATCCCCTGTATCAGAAAAAACTATTTTTACAAAGGTGTCTGCCTGTAGTGTAGGACGAGTTTGGTCCATTTTGACTAATGGTTCTGGTTCTTTCCTTCGGAGAAGCTTTCTTAAAATTGCAAACGCACATTTCCGCTCGAACAATGAACAATGCAAGGTGCAAAAAAATGTTCATTTTCTGGAGATATATTTATATATAGCTTTTGTTTAAATCGTAAAAAATGTAATCGAATAAGGAAAGTTTTATTTTAAGTGCAACTATGCGATATACAAAAAAAGTTAAGAGAATAAAAATTGTTTACCCTGAAAATCTTTGAATATACTATTGACTATTTTTTATAAGACGAGTAGTTTTTGATCTATTTATGATGACGCATTCAGTGAAATTAGGAAATACCCTTTCTCAATTGAACAATAAGAGACAAGAAGAAACATTGAATAGAAAAATTATTCACCTTAAAAAGGTCTACCAGTTTTATGTGAACTATTTCCCATTGAGACGTATTTTTTTTGTTCTAATTATGACAACGCTTTTCAAACAATGTAAACCTCACTTTGCTAGCCAAAATATGCGATATGTAAATATCGGCGGCGACAATTTAATTGTAATGAGAATTTGTTCCTTGAGGACAGTAGAGCCTCAAGTAAAACCAATTTTTTTCTTAATTTACATCAAAAATAGAAAAAAATCCGATAATCTTCATCAAAGAAGAGGTTTTCAACAGTCTTTCAATAATTGCAGCTCTGCGTGTGAATTACGCTGTAAACTGAATTAAGCATTAAGCATGGAGCGGAACGCGAAGCGCGTGGTATAAATATACCATCGAGCGCAAAACGCGAAATTCAAATGACGCGCGCCATTGCGCGCTTGAATTAGCAAGCCGCGCACATAGCGCACCATGGAAATGTGCCGCGCAGCGGGCTGATCGTTTTAACTGCTACCAGTGATACCACTATCTTTTTAACTGGTACCGGTAGTAGGGATGTTCGATTCTCTTTAAAAACCCGATTTTTGAATCATTTCTGAATCGGATCTTAAAGAATCGATTCTCTGAAAAATCGAATCGAAAGAATCGGGTAATAATCGTATTTTTTTTTTTTAATGACACGAGTTACTTTATCTAATGAGTTAATTATTTTCTACGCATTTTTTGGTAGTATCTTTTAAAATTAAAGATGGATGCAGAAAACAGAGAAATAAAATTATCAGGTTCAGTGACCCCGTTTTTTTTTACAATAATTAAAAATTTTTTTTGAATGAATTCAGATAAGCATAATAAAAGTTAAACCGACGTCCCGTACCTCTTTTTTCCAAAAATTTATTTATCCTAAATTTTAAAGAAGAGTTGCCACAATTTTTAGGTTAGGGTCGGTTTTTCAAAAGTTATACATAGAAGGCGTACTTACCAGCATGTAATTTTCAAGTTTGCACCAAATTTATATTTTTTATGGAATAAACTTTTTCATTTGCCTACGAACAAGCATGGATCCGGGCAATTTGTTTGCATGCTCCACCGCTGGTCCTTAATTTTAGGCCACGAATATGATGAACTTTAGGAGTAAAGTTGTGGGGAGTAGTACCACACATAACCTCAAAATATACGTATTACTCTAACAAAATTTAGCAAAATAAAACTTTTTTGATTTAACAACAAAACAAGTGTTGGAGGACGTCCTTCAGGATGTGCAATAGGGTTGTTTCCAAAGTCAGATATCGCTTTTCCAATAAATGGGTATTAGAGTTTATAAAACTCTAAGTTTATAAGTAGGGTGACCAGATGGCTGAAATGGAAAAAACGGACATCCTTCTCCCACCACCACTCCGCCATGTATTTGGACTAACAAACAGAGCAAAAAAACGGACATGTCCGTATCAAAACGGACGCCTGATCACCCTATTTATAAGTGTCCATAAAATATTCTTTGCTTATTATTTATTATTTTTAATTTAATGTTGAAATTTGAATTTTGTATAACGATGTTGATTGGATGGCCCAACTGACGTCAATTGGGTCGGATTTTCGACGAATCACAAGTTAGGTGTCAGTGTTTCTCAGATATTTTTTTCTGTGTCCTATTTTGTTTTGGTTATGTTCGAGACAGCAGTAGGATTCAGAAAGTATTCTCTTTAAATATGTCAAAGGTGCCGGAGGGGGGTTTAGTCAAAGCCAATTCGCTATGTGCATGTGGTTGGAGGGGAGGGCTGGCGCTGCCGTCGAATTTTACACGTATTCTCATGGCAGAGTCCAGCAATAGGGACCGTGGCCGCCACGGTACTAACTTTTGCTCCATAAGATTTAACATAGGAGAATCCGTCAAAGTGAGGGCGCCAGTAGACTTGCACGGTGTCAAAAGCGGAAATCTACCGGAAGAACATATATTTATGGTATCGGAGGAGTATTTAAGAAGTAACAGTGACTTCGTAAGTGCAGAAATACGGGGAGTGAAAGTGACATAACCACACTTTATTACTTGAGATTTGAATAATTTTAGGCATTGTACAACCACTTTTAATCTTCTATTTTATATCAAATGGAAACATTCAAACCAAAACTCGTGTATTAAAGCATCAATTCAACAAATATTTTGAATCAAGTATGTTTACCGCACAAATCGTGTGATTTTACAAAATTTTAATAAATGTACTTACTGCTTTCCTTCAACCTATTCTTCACATTTAACCAGAATATCACACCAGAATCAGTTTTTTTGGTCACATAAACGCATAAAACTTAATATAGCTAAGAAAATTGTCAGAATTAACACGCGATTGACACTAGCACGGCGTAACCTCTTTATCATAAGTTTCGTTAAAAGCCTTCACATTGATTATTTTGAGAATCTCTGTGTCAGGTTACACCCATGTGACACAAATTTGAATGAGTGTTTTCCCGCCTTTAATTTTTATTCATTTTTTTCTGTTGAACTGAGCAGAATAAAAAATTAGAACGCACTTTGAGTTTGGGTAAAATTATTATTTCAGAAATTATTATAACTAAAATTACGAAACAACTCTAGTCCTCCAGTTTTTGAAACTAAATATTTATTATTTTCGGAAAAAACTGGGAAATATAGAATCGATAATTTCCTAAGGATCACATGGCCTTAACTAGGGTGGCCAAATAGCTTGAGAGCAAATAAAGGACACCTTGAATCTCACCCCCCATATTATTGATGAATTTTTTTTCAAAAACTGGTAAATTAATTTTTTTACAAATTTTTTTGAAATATTCATGAATTTTTCTCAGCGCAAACAAAATTTCATCTCGAATGGAAGTGTGCAAAAATTAACGAAGTGCTGATTTTGCAAAAATTCATTCATTCTCGCTGTCAACAATAATTCAGCAGTTTTACAAGCAAATAGATTCACTCTTTCTTCTGAGACACATATTTTTCGGTGCTACTTATTTTCTCAACAATGTGTGCATTATTTGGTTGTATCAGAAGTTGCCTGAATTGAATACAGTTGTATTCTGGACTTGAAATCCAAAAAAGAACATTGGAAGTGAGATAAAGGACGCTCCTCAAAATCGAAATGTCCTTTAAAAAAAGGACGGTTGGCCACCCTACCTTAACGGTACTAAAGTGTCGTAAAATTTCATGAAACTTTGATCTAATGAAAAGTTTTATGGAACTTTCAAGGTCACGTGAAACATTGCACTGTTTCGAAAATAGTGTCGAGGAAATTCAAACCGCATATAATGAAAATGGAAGTCAATTCACATTTTCTCAAGTACTCGTTGATTAAATAAAGAATTAACTAAAAGAATATGTTTTTATGATGCTCGCTCAAATTAAATAAATGAAATTTATGAAAAAATTGCGTTTCATAGCAAATAGAGTTAAATGATTTATTAAAAATTGAAAATTGCATTTTATGCATTTTTCTTGTTAAAAATCTTTTAGATATGAAGCAGTCTTCAGATCATACAGAATGCTCACAAATGCAACTTTATAACGTAGATATCACGAAGATATAGGCAGTCCGGGCTGTTGGAGAAAAAATACCTAAATTATAATTTTTGAAAAAAAAATCGACTCTTCGATTCTTAGGGTAAAGAATCGATTCACTTAAAAATTGAATAGCGAAGAATCGGGTGAAAAAATCGATTTTTTCTCAAGAGAATCGATTTTCTGAAGAATCGAATCGGAATCGAACATCCCTCTGGTAGTGTATACACTCCGTTGAAAATTTGACTATTATGAGTATTATGTTGGAAGTTCTAGAGTTCTACTAACTAGTATGTCTGAGATTCATTTCTCTACGAACGAATCATAAGATTTTTCATATTATCCTCCAGAGACATTCAATTCACAATGTTCGGATCTGTTAGCGCTTTATACCGGAATTTAGTACATTTAATAGGAAGTCATCCAATTGTTAAAAGGATAAAAAATGTTCGAACGCTTTTAGGTTATCTCTGGTTTTTACCGGAAACAGAACATTCTCATCCAAAAATTACGATAGCGTATAATTGACGTATACATCGAAACATAATATAAAATTATTGGACACGTTTGACAAAGATTGATATTGAAAGTGACTTAATTTTCAAAAAGATATAGAATTTTCAAAAAATTTTAGATTATGTTTGCGTTTTCGCCAGGAATGAGCATATACTTTAAATCAGATTTAGTTTCTGGACAATATAGGGTTATATGGAAATTTCCAACGAGAATTAGTTATGCTGAACAAGAATGTTTTCACTTGGAACATTAAAAATATTGTCTCCAATTTTCTTCTCCACTGTTTTCCACTATGTAAGGTAATTGATACTGATGCCATGCAAATGTTGTTATAATGTCATTTTTACACTTTACTTTGAAAAATGCTTAAGACAGAAAAGCCAGTTATTTTTAACCGATGGTTCTGGTTTTATACATAGGGATTCCTCTCGAAAAATCCATTTTATATCAAAACTATACGACATATGGCAGAAATGTGAAAAAAGATAAATTTTTTATGTCAAAACGATCTATAAATTCGGTTCGGACTTTCAATTTTGTTAAGGCACCTGGTTTATTTGTTTCAATTTAGAGAATGGTATCATAAAGCAAAAAATTCTCCTTCCTAGCAAAACCAAAAGAGATACGAAAAAGATTGTATACAAACTATTAAGGACATCAAAAACCTGGTTCATATTTTAATAAGGATATAAAAATAGGAGACTAGTTACAAAAAGAGAAATGAAAGATTTATTTATTCCTTCTTCGAAACTACCTGCATGCTTGAGTTTGATAAAAAAGTATAACTAAGTTATAAAAACAACGAATATATTCTTGGTGAACTTGATATTCACATCGCAGATATAAAATAAAGAGTGCAATACGCATTACATATTTATGGGATAATTATTCAAGAAAATTGAACGATCTTTTAATCAAGTTACAAAAGACTGCATTTTCGTTTCGAAAAGTTGAACTGAAAGTTCAACGATGATAATCTCTCCTCCTTCATCATTCATTTGATGAACTTTCCGGATTCGTACGCTGGTTTCTTCCGATAAGCTCCACCAGCATATGGGGACGTTTCGCAATCAAAGTATTTAATTCGTCCTGAAGTTTTACACCTCGATCATGTGTACTTCTAGAGTACAGATAACATTGTCCATCGCCAAATTTTTTTGCATGGCTAGAATACACATTTCGCTCAGCCTTCGCAAATTGTATTTCTCCGCAGCAGCCAAAAGTTCAGGGGCAAATTTCTTTAGTTCTGAATCCTCGACCTTATCAGTATATATAAAATGGAGCATTTTTTCGATGACTTCTGGCGCAAAGTCCTTGATTTCGACTAAGGAATTTCTTTTTTCACTCATTTCGTTTGTGAACATTGCAGCAGAAACTTCACTGCGCGCAGCAAGAATAGCCTTGTGTGCTCCAAATTTTTCCCTGGACAATTATTGTAATATCCTGAAAGGTTTGGCCGTCGACAAGCAATTAAGAGATATCTTGAGACAAGTTAGCTGATGTGGAAGGTCCTGTTGATATTATTTGCGATATATCTTTGATGGAAACAAGGACTTTAACTTCACAAATTACTATTAAGCTTTGATCGGGAGTTCCCATATACCAATGCAATCTTTTCCACAGAATATTCTCAGGCAATGTAAAATCGATAGTTGAACGCTTTGAACCATAATAGGGCTCGGAATCATAATATCTTAAACCAGAAAGTTTTCTCAAAGATAAAAACAATTTTGCTTGAACAGCTTCAGCTGCTTTGCTTTTTATTTGAAACTTAAGATACTTCCCGTTCGAGACAGGTTCAAACCTAAATGAAACATACGATCTTTGCGATTCTTCTTCGCTTAAGGGAAATTCCGGTGACTCGACGAATATGTTGGCTTTCCTGATAAATTCAAAATCCTCAATGATCCACCTCATATCGTAAGTTTTGAAGTTTGGTTGTGTCGAAGAGACTGAAGCAAAAATGGAGTTATTGGATTCCAATTTTCTTGACATGACTACGCCTGCAAGTTGAAATACGAGTCTGAAATAACATCTACACAATTTCAAGTTACAAGAAAATCACAAAATGAATAGAACTTAGGGGACATCCATAAACTACGTAGTCGATTTTAGGGGACGGGGTTGTAAGAAGCGGAGGGAAGAAGAGGGGGGCAGTTTCAATTAGACCTACGAAGCCTTTATTAAAACTTTATCAAATAATTCATTTATAAATGAACTCTAATACATTATGTTAGATTGTAGAAAAGAAACGAGTTTAGTTTTCGTGACACTGTAATTGCTATGAAGAAAACTTGTATTTGAAAATTATCATCAAGATAACTTCCAGTCGAAGTAACTACGTAGTGAAGGAG
>WSXT02112914.1:0-11147 GCA_011762715.2 Neuroterus valhalla
AATAATTTTTTTTTTCTTTTGATGGAACAAATTTATTTGGAGTAGATTACAATTTATTATGTTCTATATTATACATTGACATCATTTTTCATTAAGAATTGAAGTAAAATTTTCAGTTTCTTGCAAGAATGCACTTTATCTACCATATGCAGCATGTTGTCTTTATTGATCTCCTGTTTTTGCAAATATAAAGATACAACCGATCAATCAATATAAGAGATGCATTTTTTCAGTGGCTGAGCTACTAGGCGTTGAGCCGAAAAAATTCACTTGGTCCTTGGTGAATTATTGCTTGATTAACAAAGGAGCAGCAGTAAGAAGAAAACATGCATGTGCAGAAGCTAAAGAAGCAAGAGATGTACTCGCTAATACAATGTATCAACGTCTTGTTGATTGGATTATCAACACCCTTAATTATAAGTTCTCGATTTCACGCACACTTTTGTGAGTTTCCCAAGAGAATATTTTAATTTGTTATGCATGCAATATGGAAAATAAGCAGTGATTACTTAAGAAAAATTCATTTTCGAATTATTTCAGCGGAGACAAATATTGTATTTCTGTCCTCGATCTCTTTGGATTCGAATGTTTTGCTGTCAACAGATTTGAGCAACTTGTTGTGAACACTATGAATGAGCAGTTGCAATGCCTTTTTAATCAAAGAATCTTCACGTGGGAAATGGTAAGTCTAGTGTGAGGAAAACTGCAAAGAGCTATGTCTTTGCACGACCTTCTCCGAAAATTCAGAAATTCTTGTTTTCGATTAAAAGTAGTACAAACATTATGATGTGTAGCACAAAAATATCTAATGACTTTTTCTACATCTTTGTCACCCAAATAACCATCGTATATCATATTCAAATAAAAAAACTTCTAATTTCTCAAGCAAGAACAAGAAGAGGAAGAAGTGCCAGTACAAAAATACCATTTCTATGACAACAAGGATGCAATTGACCAATTGATGGACAAGGATCACGGATTATTTCACCTGATAGATGATGCCTCCAGACAACAACAAGACGCGCAATACTTATTTGAAAAATTGAAAGAACGATCAAAAGGAGTACACATTAAAATTATTGGAGCACATGAATTTTCGGTTGCACACTATACGGGGAAATTAATTTATGATGCAACTGAAATTCCAGAGAAAAACCGTGACTTCTTAGCTCCAGAAGTAATTGAATCTCTGAGACTTTCATCTTCTGAAGTAGTCAAGACATTGTTCCTCAATCAACTTACACGATCAGGCAATCTTACGATTGTTGTAGAACATCCAAACGTTCCGTTGAACAAAACTCCGAGAAGTAAGTGGGGAGCTGCTCTTATTCAAGAAACGACAAAACTCAGAGTAAGTGTATGAAAAATAACAATCCTGCATTCTTTGAAGATAAAATACTACTTTGCAGGAGTATAGTGTGCAAGATTTCTGTAATCTGTCATAAAAAGCTGGACTATGGTTCAGCTACGTTCTCATGCTTTGTGAAATATAAAAATTTTGTTTTGTACATATGTTTTGCCTTTTACAGAGGTACAATACCGCATCAAAAGGTCAATTCTCACAAACAAGCAAACTGCGAACTTGTGCTGCTGTGTTCCGATCAACTAGTCTGGAAGTCCTGAAAAATCTTTCAGTTGGAACAGGAAGCAGTGGAACACATTTTGTTAGATGCGTACGTTCAGATTTAGAGAATCATCCCAGAGGGTTTCATCGAGAAGTCGTAAGGCAACAAATAAGAGCTCTAGCTATTCTGGACACAACTAAAGCGAAGCAACAAGGTTATCCATACAGAGTCCCTTTCCAGGAATTTCTTCGCAGGTGAAGTTGAGAAAAAGACATTTGCTGATCAGTATATGTATCTCAAATTTTCTCCCAACTTGACTGCAGCTTGTATTTTTGTATCAACATTGCAGGTACAAGTTTTTGGCCTTTGACTTTGACGAAAATGTGGAATTGACGAAAGAAAATTGCCGACTACTTTTAATAAGATTGAAAATGGAAGGCTGGCTAATAGGGAAAACGAAAGTTTTTCTCAAATACTATAATGAAGAGTACCTTTCACGTCTTTATGAAACTCAAGTGAAGAAAATTATAAAAGTACAATGCATGCTCAGAGCTTTTCTTGCTCGCAAAACAGTCGTTTCAAGAACCAACAAAGTCAAAAGAGAATCGGGTGGGTATTTGAGAAACTTCTATCCTAATCTTTTCAAATTTGTGTTCATTTTTACCAGCTGAATTCACTAGGGCGTCACAGGGTAAAAGTACAAAGATTTGCGTTGGATACGTATTTTTCTTCGGTTTACAATACAATTCTATATCATTTCGCAACGTTTCTAAGAATCCTTTTCACTACTCCCATCAGCAGAATCTCTCAGATTTTCCGTTCTCAATTTGAGTTTCCTTGGTAACTAATCCGGTCTTCGGGGTAAAAACAGCTCCTTTGGCTTTATCAGAAGCACTGCTGAACTGTGCGCATCGCAAAAAACTTCCAGAGTCCGACTCATCCATGCTGGAATAATTGGTTAAGTGAACTACGGCAGTATTTCCTGTAACTTTATATAGATATAGTGAGTTATTATCGTTTAATAAGGTGATGAGGTTGAGGTTGAACTAAAGTCACGATATTTGAACAGTAATTGGGAATGTTCTTGTTGGAGGACGACTTCTAGAGCAGTTTTTGGAAGGTATAATCCTGCGGAAGGATCTGTTTGCAATTAATTGAATATGTCCTAGAATGTGAACTCTGGACGTAACAGAAATAACCGTCTGTTTAAAGAATAAAAATAAGACTCAGACAACTCTTTTCCCGTCAGTATCTCAGCCACGAAAGAAGAATTTGAAAATCCGTTATGTATTCTCTTGCAGAACAGAGCATAGACATCCTTTTTGGGCGAACGTACTGCGACATGCTGTTGCAGAACTCCTCCCTATAGCCCTCATTTTTGTACCTCCAGCAGCTTTTGGTATTGTCGGAACGTGTCGCATTTTACTGCAAGGATAACCTCCTTACTTCAAGGCTTCCGATCAGATAAGCATTGATGCAGTCTCTCTGTTTACCTCAATATAAGTTCAAAGTCAAGGCAATCACAGTTATGCTTACCATAACTCTGTCAGTCTTCTGATCCACGAAGCGTGTTTAACGGTTTATCTGTTTTACAAAGTGGACGTCGCACAGCTTGCACTTCAGCCTGTGCTCTCTCTGAGATTCAAGTTTTGTGCCACCTCCATTGTATCATTTGCACAATCTCTTGTCGGTAGGAACATATTCCGATTTGTGACACAGAAAAAAATTATTTTTCCACAGCACATCATCTATTCAACCATGTCGGTTAGACCCCATCATCCCTCTTAGCTCATTCAAAAAAGAACTCCTATTATCCTAGTTGTGTAGCGGTATTGATCAGAAATCTTTTGAATAGGGTTACTGTACTCGCAACGTGAAAGCGTGCCCAGTAGCTTTGTCAAAGCCCTCAGGAAGCCGGGATTTTTCGGAAACAAACCTTTATGGTAACAATACCTATCGCCGAATCAGGCTGCTGGCATCTTAGACCCGAAACTGTGAAAATTCCTGAATAAAGAATAGCTCCTTGGTTTCAGAGAATTGTGGTTAGGCGATGTCTTTCATCGAATTCCTAAATGATTACCTAAGCAGTGGCCAGAAGCACGGAACTGCTCAGTCACAGGGTTGGTAGTGATGATCAATTCTATCAGTAGAGCTAATAACTCTGTTAGGGAAATCCAAGCTTATTTTAATAAGGATATGAATTAGAACATTTAAACCCACTTCTGGCTTGGCAAGAGTGATTATGCAACACTGTATAATTGAACTCACATCAAATTGGGCAACGTTCAGCGAAACTACCGTACTTTATTGTATGCTCCATTAAACAGTCGGAAGTAGTACCAATTCGTCTTGACACCTCTTTCTGCTCCGAAGCATACTCGCGACAAAATTTAGGACAATCGAGAACAAGCAGCTTTATCCACAGTCGAGAGCAAATACTCTCCCAATAACGCAGGACGTTTCCGGCACGTTCCACGAGCATCTTTCGAAACGTTTCAGCGAAACGTTCCTGGAACATTCTACTAGAACTTTTTGGACCTCCTGTTATTATTATTTCAACAACAATGATATCCTGTAAACCATGATAGATATGTGAAACGGATGTCATTCTTGAATGAAGAGTCCCACGTTTACTACACTAAAACACAATATTTTTCATATATGAGATTCTATTTACCTATTTATGTAATAAACGACATATTTTTTCTTGATAACAACCATAAAAATCCTAGTGGAATGCTCTCGGATCGTCTTAGTATGGAATTTCCAGAAAGGTCCGTTCCGAGAACACAAGCCGTGCTATGAAGGTCAAATTTCGATGTCGTGACAAATAAGAACCACCAGGTTCAAGTCAAATATACATATTGAAATCTATTAAAGTAACTCAAACATTCTGAAGCTCTAGCCAAATAAGTGTGCATCTTGCGACCTTTTCCTCCTAGATTTGCATTTACTTCATGTGTGCCTATTATAGAGGACTATTACAAATAGTAAAATATTTATCATTGTTCTGTTTCTTGAAACAATGACAGTACATTTTTGAGTCTCATTATTTTTCTTCGCAGACTCTGTGCCGAACGAAATTAACGGGAATTGTTTCAGTGAAGAATGCGACGATAAAAAGGGAGGAGAGTGTGGTCTTATCGCAGGATCAGGCGGCGGTGAAGATACAGAAAGGTAGGATACGAGATGTATATTGCAAACATCCGAATTTCATTTTCGCACAACCAGTATTCCTTGGATTGCATAATTCCAAAATTCTCACCCTAAGTTTATTTTTATATGTCATTTTTTCGATTTTTTACTGCAATAGTGTACAGGGGACACTCTGTGAGGAAGAGAACGGATCCAATCCTGAAAGGGGAGATGGATCCGGAGACGAAAGAACTGATGATGTTCTACACCAAGAAATGGAGGGCGAAGACCATATTCCAAGTCCTCCTACGTTACCGTGCAGCCCGGTACCAGGATCTGGTCCAGTTCTCTCAGCAAGTGAGTTATCAATTTCCAAGTCGTGCTAGAGGCCTTCAGAAAGAGATGATATGCAATATTTATATTTGATGCTCAAATCTCAACCAGTTTTACTCAGTTGACAATATTTCTGAATGGAATAGGTCCATTTGTACAATCAAGCGATAGTGGGGGAGCTGCAGGCGACCAATGAACGAGTTCCTCTAGAAAATATTGACTCTGGAATGAAGCCTTCTGCTTATTTAGGTCCATTGAAACCACCTCAAGTTTACAAGTTACCCTTTGACATCCATCAAGAATTACCCTTCTTCGACACAAATTACCTAAGCGACCCATCTAAAACCATGCAAAAAGCGGGGTAAGCTCTCTTCGTAAATTTTGATCAATGCTAGAAGAGTCGACACTTGAGAATAAAAATGTGTTCCACAGATCTTTATCATCTTCGGTATCTGGCGATGAGCACGAGGCTTGGGACGCACCATTGCGGAGGCAAACAGTACCATGGGCAAACACCAGAATTAAAACTAAAGGTGCTTATCCCTTTATCTGTTTGGCAAAAACCAAACTGCTGCATGCTTTCGCAATAATTATTCACGCAACGATTATTTATCGTAAATTAGGGTTAACTATGATACAAAACTTGTTTATCAAAAGAGTGGATCAGCTTCAATTCTCTCTAAGAGATATCTTATTTACCAATTCTGCATCCGTTGAAAATCTTTTTTTCTATATCCCTCAATCTCTCTTTCTCCCCCTCTCACATCCTTTTTGGCTTTCTATGAGTGTGCATGTGAGGGGTTTCCCATTTTGTCTCTCTCCCTTATATTTGATCTGAAGGCATGTTAAACTGCGAAAAGGGAAACTTATCTGTCAGTTTACTTATCTTTAATTGCAGATGCGCAAGTTCAAACAACGAATTCACCTCACCGTGTAAATGATGCTTCAATACGTGGAAGCCAGAGTATGATTAACACTCCGTTTTCTAGAGATCCAGATCTCCCAGTTTTTTGTCCTCCGGAAGGAGCAGCCCGGAGCAAGATTCATTCAAATTCGCAACCACACAACATGAGCCGTAGTTCTCATCCACAGATTACAGCTTACAGTTCTCGTCCATCGCCAGTAAGTATTTCAGAATCTTTTGCGGCTTCTCTTGACACCCTTCTCACTTCTCTTCTCTGCCGAAACAAGCACCTTATCCCTGCTTCTCTTTCTATGTCCTCTTGTTCCGAACTCTTCATAAGACAGCGATGTTTTGCCTCACTCAGTCGCTTTTTGTCCATGTTCTCTTACCATTCTGGAGTTTATTAGACCCCTTACGTCCATCTAGCTTTATTTTTATTCTCCGGTAGCTCATCATTGAGGGTGACAAGGTATATGGTTGTCTTTTTTCTTCCAATCTGTTCCCCTCTACACCTCTACTCCTCACTGTTTTCTCATTTCAGATAAACCTCCTCTCTCTGCGGTCTTCGCATCAAACTCTCTTCCCTCATCCCTCTCCTCTCATCAACTTCCTTTGCTCTTCTCTCTCACTCCTCATACTTCTATTCATAAATACATTTACTAACTGCCACCTATGTTCTCCTATCCTCCTCTTTTTTTATCAATCATCTTTCTTCTTGTTGCCGTAAAATGAGTTCTTCTTCTATATCTTCTGCTTCTGAAAATGAATATAAGATTATCCTGAATCAATTCCGAAAATCATAAAATCATTCCAAGTGGATTTTTACTGATCAGAAGATATTTTGGGAGAATTCTGAATAAATACGTGATCATTCGGAATGCATTCTGCATGAATGCGGAAAAGGAAAGTAAAATTTATTTAATTGATCCAGGAATAATAGTTGATCTTTAATAAGGCTAAGCGAACCGAAATGACTCTGTGTATACAATGAAATGATTCTCAAAAAGCTGGAGATTGTTTTTGATGACAAGGTTATCATTTGGTATGAGTCCGGGTTTAGATTTAAAGCGCTAAAGATTATTTACCTGATCAAAAGGAAACAACAATCCGTTGCGGAGCGTTGTAGGGCAAATAATAGTAATGCTGGGATAATTGCAAGAAAAATTTTTCTGAAATTTTTTGTGTGTAGTATTTATTGAAAACTTTATTCCAGAATTACGAAAATCCGGGATCTATCCGATCAAGAAAAAAAGTACCGCCACCTCCGATACCATATAATCAAGCACCAGCATTCCAGGGGAGCTACAATAATTATGATTCAAGTGCTCGAACTAAACACAACGTAGATGATAATAGGCGTTATGAAGATTTAATCAATAGCAATATTGTAAAAAACAGTCGGTAAGATTTTAGTTAGCATTAATCATTGTTATTATTTTCACCTCTTCCATTTTTAATGCTGATCTTCTTTACCCACAGCGTTAATCCTATTCAAGAATTACAAATGATTGGTCGGAAAAGTAACAACGATTCTGATGATGATCCACCTTTCAATTTTCAGGTGAGAGGGAGTAAAAAAAATTGTACAAGAAAGCTAGCTCTTACGAAAACTTAAATGTAAAATTAATGCTTGATTTTCAAGGGAATGTTAAGAAAAACTCAGCATCAACGTGCCTCGATGAAGAGGAATCCTATCTATGAAAGTTATTCTCCTTTGCCACCTCCCAGATCTTCCCATCGAAACTCGATTGATGAAAACGGACCCAGATCGAACATTGTTTATCGCAGCAGTGGAAGCAGAGAAGAATCACCAGAATGGAGTCCTGAAGAAATGGTCAGAATGTCTGAAAAATATGGCAGGCAGGATCACTGGGAAGATACAAAAACCTGTAACAAAGGGAAGCCAATCACCACAGAACTCGCACCAGGAATAATTGTCCAAGGATATGTCGCTGATTTATAAAATTTGGAAAAACAGTACATATTTAGGATCTCGATTTCAATATTTGTTAATGTTTGAAACCTCGCGAGTAAGAAATAAGTTTTTAATTATTGTGGAAGAATTTTGAGTAACTGCGGGAAATAAGTTTCGAAATAATGTAAAATCATTTATAATTAATTTGGAATCAATGCGACATCGTTAGGACGGATGTATCATAGATTTGTTTCGCAAAATTCAAAACTCATAATCCCAACTCAGTTATCTCAGAATACATGTTTACTCATCACAAACGCTAATTGTCTGCGCTGATTATAAATAAAACATATTCAAATAAGCCAAACCGTCATGATTTGTGAAAGAAAATTACTAGAAAATGGTCGCCCCCTTCTGCTTCTGTTGAGTCATTAGTAGCCTGAAGTTGACGATTCTCATGTTTCTTGTGTCCAACGCTAGATTGGCGCGCTTTTCCTTACTTCTCCTTCTCCGAGCGCTTCATCGGGAATTCTTTCTTCGATCCACCACGCGCTTCGTCTGACTATGTCTGACCACGCCTACTTGCGCGCACCGTTCACACAGCCCGGCCGCCGAGAAGCCCTCTCCACATCGCGATCACCACATGAATGCATCCAAGGTAGTAAGAGAGGGGATTGACGAGTGACAGTTATTTACACCGTTGCTTACGCGTCGGAAACCTCTGTTTTATAATAATTCGGAAGCTGTAGAGATGATGACTTTCTCATATCATTAGAAACGAATAGATTGTAATGGTATCTTCAAGCGGGATCAATTTTTCTTCTTTTCGCTCTATGGACTGACAATAAGACAATTTTCTTATCCCTGATTTTTTTTTCGGTGATATATGAAGAGGGAGAAACAAGTTGCTGGACGACGGTCTTGTGCTATTGGATTTAAAAGATTGGAAATGTCCTTGAAAATATGCCAGAATTCATTATCTAGATAAAATATCTCCAATGTTTTGCTTGCTATTTTTGATATCAGAGATCAGTGATCTAATCGCAGTATAAAGTGAATTTCCTCCTGATCGTTGTTCAAGGTCATTCAATTCCAGAGGAATCATAAAATTGGATCAATCTTCCTCTGCACCTTTTGTAGGGAAGCAGGTCTTTTTCTGGTGAAGCAGAGCACAAGACTTGAATAGAGTGTTTCGAAGACCTATTACAGCAACTTTGATAATCCCAGAACTAATTGATATCCCAATATCATAATACCTATGATTATTATGCAGTAAGTACTAAACTGGAGAGGATGTAAATCAGATACGAAGAAGTCTAAAGCAAAGATGGATATACACAACATCGAGGCAGTAATCTTTCAAAAATATTTCACTATTCTACACATCTATCTTCATAGGAATGTACTCTTAGGGAAAAAGGGAGCTCTTAGCATAAATTTAATGTACTCAGAAATTACCTGAAAAAAGAATTTTTGCATTAACTTCGATTTTGCTGTATTAATAGTTTTTATATGCAAAGAGCGTTCAAAAATAAGAAAAGGTTCTTATGTGCTCGAATAACAATACTATTTACAGCTGAGATGACCATTAGAACTAAGTGAAAGTATCAGTTTTACTTGGTATTTTTTTATATTCTAGTGAACCGTTTCTCGATTTTCTCAAAGGGTATTGTCAAGATCGATATACAGTATATTGGGGAGTACATTTCAAAGGCAAGAGTGTGATTGAATATGAAGGGATAGGCTATTAAGGAGTTAGGCATCATTGAAATGGATGAACTTTATTCATTATTTGCTTCATTATCTTTCTTTCTTCTGAATCAGTGTGATTCTGAAGTTGATGAGAAATATCCATCAAGTTAGAAGAAATGACGATATTTTTCATGGTTATTATCATAATATGCAGTTCTGGCATGAAACGATAAGCGTGCTTCCGGAATTCATAATTCAAAACTGCAGTTTATTATCTTTGCATGATGATTTTTCTTTTTTCTGTGATCTACTGAATATTAAGTATAGTATAAAAAATTATTTGATGGATGAATATAATTAATATTGCAATAAAATTTCTACTTATTTTTCCTTCTTACAGCATTAGCTTGGTATAACGTGCCTGATCGAGTTCATCCACTATGTAAGTATACAATTTACTGCATATCATCATTGCATGAAAGGATATCCGTTTCGAGCTTTGAGATTAGAGTTTTATAGAATAGGAATACTGGATCAACGCATGATTGAGATATTATACATTAGGCGAGTTTTATTACCCACTATCCCTTTCAAGAATTTAAAGTACACCCAGGCCAAAGTTGCACACAGCTGGTGGAACCTATTATTAAACTTTACTCACTTCAATTAACATATCCTATAATTTACCCAAATTCGCTTCATAAAAATTATAATTCAAAGTGTAAGAGGAAGAGGGAGGTTGGATTGACAAGGACAAAGTCAAATTGGAACGTAGGGGATTGATCTGTCGAGAGAAGCAAGGAGGTTCATAGTAGGGTAAGGGAGAGAGAGGAGTGTCTGAAGGAGCTTGCTAGAGTGGTATAAGGGAAACCAGGTAAATGTAAAATACAGGGATATTGTATAGAAGTGAAAGCGGAGAACAGAGACATATGTCGGTTCCAGGAAGAAAAGAAATCTTCATCACTGGTAGAATATCAGCGAGATATTGAGCTAGAGATTTGCAACGAGAGCGTGGTAAGTGAGGAAGATGGAATTGGATCTCTCAACACACCACTTTTGACGGCGACAAAAAGTTCGGTGCCCTGAAGTGCGCGAGGAAGGCGAAAAAGCCTAAACTTGGAAAAAGAGAGAAACGGGAAGGCAAGAGATACACTGTCCAACGCAAGTGAGGAGGAAGTTGTCTTACTTCAGGAGAGGAAGAGAGTCAGTGGAGAGTTACTAGGGAAAGGTGCAGTAGAAAGTCCATTCAAGAAAGGCGGTAGAACAAGAGGATCACTATGATGGAAGACGTTAGAATACTGATGGATGAATAATATCATATCTGTAGGACAGTAATATTGAATTCCAGGATGGCTCCTCGATGGCTGGATTCTGGAAAATAGATTCAGGCATGGATAAGTATTATTGAATATGTCTAGATTGATAGTTAAAACTTGCGGATGAAATCTTCCTAAAAATATCAGCTATTCAACGGATCCTTATTTGTTTTTGAATTTTTCTCCTCCTAATAGGAATAATTTGCCTCCTATGAAAATGAAGTTGTTTCGGGTTTCGATCGTGTACAAACTACAAATGTTGTCGACGTTTCGCGAACGTTACAGTT
>WSXT02112925.1:0-11147 GCA_011762715.2 Neuroterus valhalla
CCTAGAATTATAAAATCTCGAAAAAAGGGGCTCAAAAATGTTTAAAAAGCTCCCGCTTTTCCAGTTTTCATTTAAAATAGCTGGCTAATGAACTCATCCTTTCTTTCGGACCAATCAACAAGTGTATCAAAGACCGATTTGATCCGTCCATTTTTTCGTGAGTTATCATGCTTACGGCCGGACGGACGGACGGCCGGCCGGCATGCGGACATACAGACCAACAGACAGACACCATCGCCGAAACTTTATTTTCGGCTTTAGGGGATCTCGAAACGTGGAGATCCGTTGAAAAGTCTGGATGTGAAATTTCAGACGATTCTAATACTTTCTCAATCATAAATTATGAGAATGTAAAAAAGTGGACGTGGCCGACGGTAGTAGCTGTGTGGTGATTCGCGTCTCGGATGGGATCTCGAATATCAAGCATGAACGGGCGCGGTTAGCGCTCAGGTGGGTGACTGTTCGAAATTCTCGCTACGTTCAACTACTGCCGAGCGGGAGATTTGACGCTGAGGATCGGTGTATATATCGATGCTATCGTCTACATAGTCCAGGCGCCCTATATAAATAAAGCCTGTTTTTTGGCAAAATTAATTCCTCAAAACAAACAACGCAATTTTGTAGTGTTGGCGAATAGAAACAAAGTCTACATGTTTCAGTCAGGCGCCAATCATGCGTGCTATTTTTGAACAATGGTTGAAGGTGGAGAAAACAGGTTTTTTGGTTCTTACAAGGAACCTATTCACCTGCAAAATAATTAAAACTTCTGAAAATCGCAATTTTTGAATATGCAATAGTTTTTAAAATAATTTATGAAAATCTTTCAAACTTTCAGAAAATATGTCTCTTATGGCCTTCAAGGAGTGTAGAAAATTTTAGCGTAAAATATTTATTTGCTTTTTCAAAAAGGCATTTGTTATTAAAAAACTGCCTCTTTTCCAACGGAATTTCTACAACTTGGACCGACAGGATATCATTTTAGTCTGGGAAAATTTACTCCAAAAGAGTGATACTATCATTTACGTCAAGCGGCAAAGCAACTTTTTATGATTACACTGTCCAAAAGGGTCAACAAAATGATGGTACGTTTTTTCCTCATAAACAAATTGGATAACTCTGTCAATATTCGTTGTGGGAAATCGGTTTGGAAGACTTTTGACTAATATTATGTCCCTACAAGTTTCTCAATAGACGATTTTTAATTACGTATCTTGAGTTGCACTTTTCGACATAAAATTTACAGCGCAGTGAATTTCAATTGTATGGTAGACAGTCGTGAGTGATTAGAGGCCTCGAAACGGTGCAGTCTGCGGCGACAGAGTGGGGGAACCTACTGACGTCGCCCAGCGCTCGCGCTGGAAATTGAATTCACACGTTCAAACTCAAAAATATTACGATACCTCGGCAACTAATGGACGTGGAAAGGTGTTCCTTTTTTTAATTGGGCTAGCTTTTTGCGCTGATTACGAATTTTTTGATGACGTCTCCAAAGAATGTTATCCAATACCTGACACTTACAACTAAATTATTTATATTTTCTCATTTTGTTGTTAATTTATTGTTCATTGAATTAAATGGCAAATGTACGCTCTTGTTTTCAGCATCTACAGCTGGAAAACAAAAATTAGGTAAAAATATTCTAAAATCCTTAATAATAACTGAACGTAATGGTTGTTTCCTTTGAATCTCTACAAACACGTAAAATACGCAAGAAAAAATACTGCAGGTATTCTTTATATAATTTTTATAACCTTCTTTCTCTTATTTTGTATCAATGAACTATTTATTGAAAGGTAGAAAGTTATTTGTTACGTAGTACCTCTAACTTAAACTGGAAATCAGGTTTGAAATTTCGTTTTCTTCGAGAAGGTACCTTCTTCTTTTCAATATATACATCTGAAAAATCAAAATGAAGGGTCAAATTTTCAAAATTCCTTCATAATAACTGTACCTGATTTATTTCGTTTAATCTGAAAAAATGTAGGATATGATGCAAGAAATAAGTAACGGAGATAATGTTCTGAAGCATTTTATGTATTTCTTGGAAGCATGGCCTAATTATTAATTTATCGCCTTACCCGCTCTATATATTTACAATTTTCGCTCTATTCGTTCAGTTTACGTTTCTTGCAGACTACTTCTACTTCATCATCGCTAAATTCTTTCTCACGTTCTACGACTGAATCTGAAGAGCAAAAATATTACACATTAGAGTTCCACGAAACAAAATTTTGTCATTGTGCAGAATAGAAAAAATGACAGAAGATTCCAAAATTCTTCTCGTAGAATAACATATTCAAGCGAATCTTCTAATTTCTCAGGCTTATAGGTATAGATCATACAAAGGTAAAATTGAAGAAGTAAAAAATATTTAAAATTTCCAAAAGTACCAAAAAATATATTAATAAATGCCAAACAAAAAAACCTGTTCCAAGGTAGCAATTTTGACGTTTGGTAGAGGAGCTGGAATATTGCCATGGAATTCGTTTTCATATCAATATAGCCAATCGCGCTGACACTTAAATAAGTTAATTTTATTGTATGATTTATTTATAACAATGATTAATGTTTTTTGATGAAAGTCAGTTGTGCACGGATTCTATTCTGCAGATGAAAAGAAATTATTCCACAGGAAAGAAAATTTTTCGAAGCATAGATACTCCAAACAAGTGAATTCGTTTATAAAGATTGTTTAAACTATCAACTACAATTGTTAGTTGGTGCTTGTTCGCAAATAGAAATTGATTCTGTACATTTTTATAAAAGCATCTATGTACGTAATACATTCGAAATTCGAAAATGCAACAGTTAACAGTTATATGCATTAATTTGTTTATAACAATTAACAAAATACGGGATATTTATCTAAAAGGTAAATTTTTATTCAAAAAAAGTAACTTCACTAATTCTTCACCTGTGTGACCCTCCATTTTGATTTTTCAGATGTAAATATTGAGAAGAAGAAGGTACCTTCTCGAAGAAAACCAAATTTTAAACCTGATTTCCAGTCTAAGTTAGAGGTGCTACATAACAAAATAACTTCGTACCTTTCAATAGATAGTTCAATCATGACAAAATTAGAGAAAGAAGGTTATAAAAGTTATATAAAGAATACCTGCAGTATTTTTTCTTGCATCCACCATACAATTGAAATTCACTGCGCCGTAAATTTTATCTCGATAAGTGCAACATATGATACGTACTCGACCTAAATTTGAGATTCGTATTCTAAAAATTGCCTGCCCTTTTTGGACAGTTTGATTATGAAGAGTCGCTTTGCCACTAAGCGCAAATGATAGCATCACTCTTTTGGAGTAAATTTTCCCAGACTAAAATGGTATCCTGTCAGCCCAAGTTGGAAAAATTCCGTCGGAAAAGAAGCAGTTTTTAAATAACAAATGCCTTTTTGAAAAAGTAAATAAGTATTTTAGGCTACAGTTTTCTACACTTGTTAAAGGCGATAAGAGACATATTTTCTGAAAGTTTGAAAGATTTTCATAAATTATTGCAAAAACTATTGCATATTCAAAAATGGCGATTTCCGGCGGATTTAACTATTTTGCAGGTAAACAAATAAACCGATTTGATTTTATGATCAGTCATTTTGTAGATCTTTCTGAGACATATATTTTTATATTTGACTTTTTTCTTGACAGGTAAATAGGATCCCTGCAACACTACAAAACTGCGTTGTTTATTTTCAGGTATCAATTTTGCCATCGTTTTTATAGGGCACCTGGACTAACATCCAAACTTGCCTGTCGGTAATCTACTGCGTTCAGAAGTATTGGTTTCCTGCAGTTTTCCCTTCCTCTGACCAAACGTTCAGGTAAATGCGAGCATTTTAATTAAAGAATCCGGTTGCAAACGGTAGGGGTTCCAGGGATTTAGAATCCCACACGATTTAGTACGTCAGTAATTACTTGGAGGCTTATTATGAGAGTTGGGGTTTTTGGGGATTTCGGGAAGGGATTTGAGTTGAAGGGTTCAATATCAGACGATCTCCTGTGAGAGGGAGGAATATAGATATGTCAAAAGCCGAGAAGGGCATACATGGAGAGAAAACCTAATCTAATCAAACAATAACTAAGGTCGATTTAATGTATACGTTATTTTTGTAATCACTCTAATTTCTACCAACCTCTTATCTATAAATGCATTTCAGAACTATAAATAAAGTACTTTCAAGTTTAATTTTATTTCTTTCTTATCTTGAACATTATTTCTAGCGGTATATTGTCCTTTTCTAACTCATAGTATGTTTTAGGTACGAAGTGCCATCTTACGCACCTTAGGTTCTCATTAAGAAGGTCAACGGAAAAAATCACTTTTGACATTCATAAGTAGCGGATAATTCGTGACATGAATACAGTGTGGCTAGATGGGAGAAACGGTTAATCTCCTACTCGAACCTTATTTATCCCTGGATATCGACTAAGATCCCTAAATCTACGAAATAAAAAAAAGGGAAACTGCTACATTGCTCGTGCATGTTGTAAGAATAAAAGAGAAAAAAAGTAGATGGTTGTATTTGGATAAAAAATACATTCTCAAATTGCCATAAAACACCAAACGCCGAAAAATATTGAATTTCTTATATATTTTTTGTTAAAGTTTTGGGAATCGTCATGTTGTTAGCTAAAATTCACTTAAACTTGGAACTATTCTTGATAATGAATATTCTAAATACTTTTGCTCAAAATTTACTTTTTGTACCCGGGATTGGTCAATTTTAAATACAGGGTGAATTATCTGCGTGTCTGTGATTGGTTGGAACAATACAGAACAAAGAGTAGCTTTCTCGTTCTCTCTCGTGTTACCAACCCAAAAAACCAAAATGCCACATAAAACGTAAAACTTTAGATCAGCAAACACTAAGGTTATCTTCGTGTTGCTTCCAATGCGAACATTCGCGTGATATTGTGTTTCCTTCATTTTTATTATCAAGTGTTCCGCGTGATTTCATTTTTCCTCAATTTTACCGGACAAAATTTTAACATTCTTTTCGAGAAAAATAGTATACGCACCACAGGGTAAAAACTTGCAAAGCAAACTCACGTAATTAGCTGCACTCGGTCGCAGTAATCGCGGCTTTACGCATCCAACTTCACGTTCGTTCGCATTCACAAGTTTTCGACCCTATGCGCCAAATATAATATTACAAAACACTTAATCTTGACATCATGCTAGCAGTGCACCCCCATTTTTATAAAAATGTCCACGGAAAAAAAGTATTTTCACGTATAATTAACGGATAATTAGCAGCATATAATCCATTTACAATATACTTGATTTTTTAATTATTAGGAGGGTGTCCTGTTATCTTGACATTATGCTAGCAGTGCCCTCCCCCTTTTAAAAAAAATGTTCACGGAAAGAAAAGTTTTCTCACGGATAATTAACGGATAATTAGCGTCATATTATCCATTTGTAATACACTTGATTTTTTATTTATTAAGAGGGTGTCCTGCTATCTTGACATCATGCTAGCAGTGAACCCTATTCTATTTGCTTCACCATTTGGTTGAAATCATCAACTGTCATCAGGAGGAAATTACCCAGAATTTTTTTGGAAAATATAACCCAATACTAGATTTTGGCTAAAGTTTGCTGATTCGTTAATAATCATGTCCAACGATATCAACAAATAAATTCTGGATGATACAAGTGACTTTCGGGTAATGACAAGTTATACATATCAAGTAATAGAATCAGAGACGGACATTCTACTTTATAGTATTTATCTTTGTAGTACAGTCAATCTGTCAAATTTTGTTGGGAAAAATACCATAGAATATTTTTTTGGGGAAACCTGAAAAATGCGGGATCTTTCAGGTGCGGGTTTTTGAGAAAACTCAAAAAGTTTCTAGATTTGATATATCTAGGAAATAGTAGGTTTTTGGGAAAATTTGTAATTACCAAAAATGTTGGGAGCAATTTTTTCTACTATTTTTTTCATTGGGTCGATATGCTGCAATAAAAAGGGCAAATAATAGACGGCGCTTAAGTACCAAAAAAACGTTTTCTCGCTTTTTGGCACAAAAAAATTTTTATCGCAAAACTGTCAACGCAAAAGTTGTTTGTCTCAAGAAAACCTACACAATATATACAAAAACATTTCTTGTCCGACTCACCGTTCACGAGCTAAAGCGTAACAAACCCGTCACCGTAGATGTTCCATAGTTTTCGACGAGGACGAAATGAATGAATATATATTATTGAGAATTCTTTTCCAAAAGAATGCTGACTTCAGTAATGAACGGGATCTAGGAAGGTTTTCAAAATTTTATATCAAACGAGCTGTACGAAAATGTGCCAATAATTGTTGTTGAGCGTGAGACATATAAAATAGGTGTAAGTGTTTATTATTCCATAGAATCTTGGCTTGGTAAAAAGAAAAAATGCTTCGTCCATGCCAATTTATATTTCATTACAAAACCAAGAAGTCATTTGACAATATGAATGAAATGTGCATAGTATTGTTCACTTCTTTTTTTAGTACTTTTGCGCCTTTTATTATTTGCACTTTTTAACGTCGACCCAACCAAAAAAGTTGTATAAAAGTATTGCGCCCAACATTTTTGTCTTCCCAAACTTTTTCAAAAACTTACCATTTCCGAGATATATCAAATCCAAAAACTTTCTGAGTTTCCTCAAAAACTCGTCCCTGAAAGATCCAGCATTCTCCACGTTAGGCTTTTTGAATGCGCTTCTAGATGGTCGTACGTTACATTGTATTTGGTTTTGGATTTTTCCTTGCACATGCAATATCTGTCGTAGTACATTCTTTACCACTTTGATCATAATTGTTGTTATTTTGAATTATTATCTTACAATGGGAAAGAAAGTAACACATGCCCTCACACAACATTCATTCCAACCTTGCACCTGTTACCAGCTGTTCATCCCAAACGTCACGAATGCCATAAGTTTCTTGTCTGTGAAGTGCAAACGCGTGTTTATTCTGCCTATGCGGAAAGAAAACATGGTTCAGAGTTCGCATGCGCTGAAATTATCCCCGCATTTCTATCAGTAGCTGATCACTTTGCATGTAGTTTAGCTACATGGAATATACCGTTTTGGAAGTGGGCGTTGAAAGAATATACTTATTGCAATATAAGGTAAAAATATAACCGGAAAACTTATTCCTTTGACTTATTGCCCTCCATACAGAGGGTCATACAAGGTCATACAAGGTCCTTTACTTTCGAAAGTTTTGACGCGAATAAACCATCTGTAATAACAAAAAATAGAGAAATATGGCGCGCTGTCTGCATTAGGTTTGATACTGATGTAAAGAATCGGAACAATTTACATCTTCCCTCTTCCTTTCTTGTTTTCTCCTTTGAGATACCAAAGAAGTTTCGTATTTTGCTTCGTGAATAAATATGAGTCGCCCGATTAGAGATAGAGGGCATAAAGTGTAATCTTCTTGCAGCGTTGATCACCAGCTTCACGCGTTGGTCATAAACCCGAATTAATTTCAATCGGTCTATGCTCACACCCGTCGCATCAGAGTGTTGGAGCATGATTACACGTCCATACATAGTGCAGTGAAGTGAGGAAAACATAAAACAATAATGGCAAAACATAAACGACAAAGCAGTTAACACTTAGCACTTAAACAACTAGCAAATGGCTCCCTTTACAGTCTGAGCATTAACAGAAGTTTTAGATGACGGAACTGACGGATGAGGGTGCCTGAAATAAAAAATAATAATGTCCAGTTTTGTGACTGGATTCCGATAAAATTAATTATGTTGACCTGACACATACATTTTGCAGATAAACATTAAGTATATTCTGGATATGTAGCAGGAGACAAATCAAACAAATTGAAAGAAGAGAAGGAGCTATATTTTCAAGATTTTCATGATTTTTTTTTGTATCGCTAATCTTTATTACAACGTTCCGGAGAAATTGTTTATTTTGTGACAATGCAATCGACCAAAGATGTAAATGACGCTGATTTCTCATGATTCATGATAATTCACGGAAATCAATTGTGAACCATAAATGGAGATCTTGATGAATTATGTATTTGTTCTAGAAAACATCATTTCATGTAGCCAATACTAAAAAGTGGCACTATTTTTTCATGAGTATAGAGGAATTTCCTTGTTGATTTTCTGAAGTATCAAGGAAGCGTTGGTTTTTCATAATCAACTTTTCGATAAGCTCAAAGATCTAAAAAAAACCGCTTACATTTTGTATTTAACATTCTGATCTACAATAAATTCGATCATAGACAAAATTAAATAAATGTTAATCTATAAAAATGTTCGACTTCCCATTTCTTCCTGTATTTTTTTTATGGAGGTTCAAGAAACAATGCCAGATATATTTTGATAATTATGTGATTTCAGAGTCAATTGAAGAATTCTATTGTTCAAAATAAGTGTAACATAGTTTGCGTTGATATGAACAGTGTCATGAAAATTAAGGGCACGTTCTTATGCATTCCTAGTGACTCTCATCAAATGAAAAGAGAAAAGTCAACACTAACCAATGAAAAAGTACTAGGATTCTATAAGACTGGCGCCGTTGGTTTCTTTATCCAAGCTTCATAGACAGTTTCTTGTATCTAAAACAACTATTTCCTCAATGTGCATTCAATCTGCGCAGGAAAATTGCCCACCTGACGTTATGGCTAGAAAGAATTTGGTATTGTTTTTGGTTCTGTGTGTGGACATAATTATGGTTTGTGGGATTCCAATTATTCAACAAAATGAAGGATTCAGGTACAGAGGCAAAAAAAACAGATGCGTCATGAGAATTTGGAATCATTGCAAAAAGGAATTTCAGTTTACAACTTACTAGGTTTGAACATGCACGCAACAAAAAAAAACTCATGAGCACACGAGAGGATTGAAAGTGATTAAATATAAAAATTTATGCTCTCATAGTAGCAAGTTTTTCGTCAGATATAACAAATATGAATATCACTAAATTGGCTGGAGTAAGAATGCCTGCGAATTCATGTATATAATTGTGCGTTGAAATGGCTGTCCAATTTATAGAAATGAGCCTACTTTTTCTGACGGCCTTTATGTGGTCCACCTGCTAGTGCTTTCTTACTTGCGTTCAGTTTTCGGCACAGTACGTGGTTTTAGTTTATAAACAAAAAATCTGCCCACTGCACGGGCACATTCCCATCGCGCGCTTCGCTCGCAAATTTTTGTAATTCTCTACATTTGTATACAGAGCTCGTGTACTTTTTAATGTTTTATTTCATTTTCTACAATTGAAACAAAAACAACGCGTCCAATCGGAAAAATTAAAACAAATTTATAGATCTTTCCCGGTGAACAACTTTTCTCCATCAATCTTCTGTGTTAGCCTTAACCATTTTTTCAAAAATTTCAATATTTCATTCTTATAGCTATTTTTCCTGATTGTAATGGAAACTAAATATCCTGTTAAAGAAGATTGATAACACATTTGAAGTTCACTTTTTCCCTTTTTAATATGTTTTTTTTTTTAATAAAGCAAGAACTACTTGTCCTATGAAAAAGTATATTTTACCAAATTTGTAGATCTCTTTTTGGTGCACAATTTTTGCTGTGTTATAATTTCCCGTACCGTGCATAGTTTGACCAAAAAATGAAACTTTCTATTTTTCATCATTTTTTGGGCGAGCGAAATTTGAGTTTCCGTTTTTTTTTCTTTCGAAATTCAAAAAGTGGTGAAAATGATATAACTCTGACAATTTGGTTTCCATCAAAAAACATCATGCGGGTAAATTGTTCCACTTATTACTCACTACAGAAAGCTGTTCCTACGATTTTCGAGTCTTGAAAAAATGGTCCTAACCATTTTTAAAATGCTCTAACTTTTTGAATTTTTTTCCAAAATAGCTGGGTCACGAACTTGACCTTCAGTTTCTGATAATGGAAGGGTGTACCAAAGGCCAATCAAGTAGATTATTTTTTTCAAAAGTTATCGTGCTAACAGGCAGACATACAGATAGACAGAAACATTCGTGAAAAAACCTGTGAAATGGCTGATGCATTTGTTCGGAATATACTTCAGCAATAGAAGTTCGAAAGAAATATTACAGAAGTCAGAGGTTGGGTTTGTTTTTCTGGTTTTGAACGCTTGCATAACCTAGGAATATAATAATTTTCAGAATAGAAGACATTCAGGCAAAAACAAATTTCCAATCAGAGTTTGACATAGGAAGAAGTTTATGTGGAACTTTCCGCCCAAGATGAAAAGATTTTATTGTGATATAAGAGCTCTATTTAACACCCTTAGGCTACTGAAGTAGTGTCTAATATGTTTTGTAATTCCCCATTCGCGTAAATTCAATATCGTATTATGAAAAAGCTTCTGAATGAACTTTCCATTATATTCTTATATAGCTAGCGCTGCTTCACGTTCCTTAATGGTTATTCAAAGAATTTTAATACCTATCATCAAGCTATACACAATATCTTCGTCTACAATATGACATACCGCAGAATAGTCAAGTGTGGGGATGTGAGGAGCTCTCTAAATTTCTTTGTTTCTCTCTGGCTTTATGTGGAGCTATAATTGAGAATAACTTCGCTTCCACGATCCAACTTTTTTCAGTGCAGTTGGCCATTTTTTTTGAGCTTGCTAGTATCTTACGTCCAAGACAAACTGTCGCTGATGCCTTGTCCAACCGAAAAACTTTTGGAACGTCAATTTGATCTCGCGATCGAGTTTGGTTCGTTCCCTTCCAAACAATCACAAAATCCGTCAATTTGAGGTAATCAGCTACTTCCTAGAAGCATGTTTTTTTGCATGGACAGTGGTCACCAATCATGACCTCCCTTAGTTTAATTACTTTTCTTTCGAGAAACCTTAACCAGAAAATTTCCGAAACTGTTGAATGAATCTTGCGATCGTGATCATTTCTTCATTCTTTGAAATAATTGCAAGTTTTGCAATTTCTTATCACTCAGCTATTTGTTGCAAGTTAAGAAATAAAAAAGTAAAGAGAATAAAAAGAATCCATGAGGCTAAGTGAATTTGAAGACTTCCACAGAATTTACAGAATTTGAAAAAACGTGTGCATTCAGTAATGGTGGACTTGCTGACTTAAAGTGCTTCATCAAGGATAGGCTTTCGCTGAGGGGAAAATTCTCTTACACTGGTGAATTGTTAGTTGTAATATTTTT
>WSXT02112936.1:0-11147 GCA_011762715.2 Neuroterus valhalla
TATGATAGAACGTAAATCGGGCGATATACACATGCGTTCGGTGCTTACTTTGCACGAACACTCCTCGTGCTTTTTCCTCACCGATTCATACGATTAAAGCACATTGAGCGCGTGCGAAAAACGCACGACAACTTTCCGTGCAATTTCCACTAGACAGTTCTCTCCGTGTACGGTGAAAATTCAACTTCTTGGTTCAAAATTGAACTACTTAGTTCCTAGTTCATTCTTTTGGTTGAAGATTCTTTTGTTTGGGAAGAAATTCAACAACTATCTTGATGATACAACGTTCATTTTTATTTTGGTTGGAAATCAAACCTATAAACTTTAGGAACTTGGGTGTTAGAAAGAGATGAGCCTGTGATAACAGAGGTGTTTTTATTTCAACAAAAATAACAATTTACATTGAATTGTTTTTGATAATAATATTATCGTGTATGCTAGGCGTGTACGAGCTCGCTCGCTATTATTTGTTATTTAATTTATTGAAATAATCCTTAATAGTGTCCTTACTAGTATAATCGTATCATCTCTCAGCTTTTCACATTCTATCTGGTCGCTCCTTTAATATCTGATACGTTAATCCGCCATTTTTTATCTTTTTAAATACAATTCCACTCAAATTTTTCCACTTACTACTCCAATTTCTTCCGTAATTTTTTATTTCCTATATCCTAGATTCCCAGTAATCAAAGTCGACGCGCTCCTCCTTTTTGAAAAACTATTTCTCCCATGACAAAGTTCCAAGCAAAATCTGGAAGCCCCCTCACTAATTTATCGGACACGTATTTTTAAAAAAAGCAGCTTTTTGTCTCTTAACCTAGGTAGCCTAGCTAGATCTTGAACCAAACTTTAAATTGGTAGAAACGGAATGCAGAAAAAATTAGAGACAAGTGTTTCTTTTTTTTCCACTCTGCATTCTCTTTCCCTTTTTTTCTCGAATCGCGACAGGAGATACTTGAATTAAAAAGCTAATATCACAAAGTTCTCCGCGAACAGTTTTACTGCGAATAGTTCAGATACCGAATCTCTTCGAATTTCATACATACAGAATTATGTACACGCACTTCCTTGCCTGCGTTTCAAACAGACACGATTAAAAAAAGATATGATTAACAAAAAGGCTAAGACGGTTTGCAAGGGGAGGGTTTGCAAGAAACTCTAAAATGTTGAAATTTTTCTAGATATTGAAACAGTTCGACCCGATATTCGAGATTCTCGAATAGATCCCGTTTTTTGCAGACCCCTAGGTTTAGAAAATCGAGAGGATTTGTTCGCTTGCTATCCTAAATTGAAAAATTCGGAGAAAGAATAGAGAAGAGGGTGAGTCTGCGATCGATACTCGAATTTAGAAGATCCTTTTTATAGAATTTAGAATATCGTTTAATGAAAAGCTGTATAAAAGGTGTGTGTGCGGTCGTGTGAATGATTTCTCTCTTTCTCTTGTGTACTCTCGATTGAGTAGATTAATTAAATTAAATTGAATCCCTCACTGAATCTATCTTTCCTCGCTGTTTCTCGGGAAAAATCTTCCTTTTCCCTAGTCAGTTTTCCTAGCGCTAGTTGCCTATCTCTGAGCTTATTTACTTAAGAACTAGATATATTATCCTAATAATCATATAATTACTTGCTCGTGAGAGTTAATACTATTTACTATTTACAACGCTTATACCACAAAAAAATTATTTAAAAAAAAAAATAAAAAAAATAGGGGGAAAGATAAATCGCGTGACTCAAATTATCCATTAGTGATTACAATTCACTCTCTTTACAAATCTCCTCACTCACTCAAAATAAAAACACGCACACACTTTATCGTACGATTAGACTATTGTATAATATTTACAAAGAAGCGTCTTGCAAGCTCCTCTCCTTCGGCGAAAACAATAATGGTTAAAACTTAGATTTTACTTAGAGCTGAGGACCCGATTCTCGTTTTCAAGGTTTTAATTACATGTTAAACTCAGTTTTTTTTTGAACAGACGATCAAGCTTGGCGTTAAAAAACAAATTAAAAAATCAAGTTTAAAAAGGAAAGTGTAAAAAAAAAAGGAATCGATAAATCTATATTAAAAGGATTTATCTATGAGAGATGTTCTACCACGACCACTGAAGTTGGTTGTCTGAATGACTAGAGATGACAAAGTCAACTTCGACTCAAGTCGAGAGACGACTTCCTTCTCGTCATAGGCGACCTTCCACAATCTGTTTGCATAGTTATATAAGTTTACGTAGAATAAAGTTGACTTTTATTATCGAATAATCGACTTTTCGAATTCGATTAAACGACAAGTCGAACGATTTTTTTTTATTGTAGCTTCTAATCCCTGCGAACGACCACCATGACGTTGGTCGTCTTGACAAACATTCTGGCGTTTGGCCGTTTAAACCAACCACTCAAGGAGGTAGTTCTCACAACTTTGTACATGCTAGTTCAGACAACTAACTTTAGTGCAGCTACTTAAGACGACCAATTTTGGTGTGGTTAGTTTGAACACCAACACAACACCAGATTGGTTAGTTTACACAACCAAAGCAAAAGTGATCGTCTTGGACCAGCACTTCAAGATCGGTCCTTTTAACATAGACCTTTCGGAATAAAACCCCGAAATCGGCGTATCGACTTCAGGACTCTTTGGAGGAGTAGATGGGTTCGTTGCATCAGTCCTCATCGGAGAGGGGCTCGTATTGCGCGGAAAGTAGGGGCGCGGGTTCAGGTTGCATCTGCTCCGGTTTCGGCAAGGATGCGCTCGCAGAGGAAGGGGGCGGCGGCGCAGGCGGCGGCCCGGTGTGAACTCCAAGGGCGCTGAAGGGGTAAAAGGTCGTGGGGGCGGGGACTGGGGGCTGATTTGGCGGAGGATTTGGGTTCTCATCGATGACGATTTCGCTGCCAGCGGGACACTCGACGCCGGATTTGTCATCCTTCTCGAGACCGCCGCCGCCGTTACGCTCCGCAGCGCCACCCTTGTCATCCTCGGAGGTGCGCATTACTTCGACGATTTTGTTTTTTACATAATCAAGTGGAGAGAGGCTGTGTTTGTTGGAAGGCGTCCCGGAAGTCGTTGTGGCAGTGGCCGCTTCGTAGAAGCGTCGAGAGTAGTGATTCGTCGTCGCCTCGGGGGGTGAAACTGGCTCGACGGAGTGAAATTGTTGCTTCCCAGATTGAGAGGACTGCTGGGATTGTTGTTGTTGCTGCTGAGCGACACGAATTATTTGACGCTCGTCCTCCGATTTTACTGAGTCGGACTCCAATCCTTTCCGCCTCTTCCACTGGTCTTCGGCAACCTGGTACCTGAAGAGAAGAACACAATTTCTAATTAGTATCTAGTCATCAGCGCTACTGGACCAGAAGGAAAAGGTGATATTTAAAAAAGAAATTTACCCTGTGTAGGGTCGATAAGACGAGAGTGGAGGTCCGTAATCCTTCGTAACAATGTGATCAATATGATCACCAAGAGTGACACCCTTGTTTACACTGCCACCTCCACTTCCTCCTCCAGGTCCGCTATTTACAGGATTATTATCACTGGCAGGACTGTGAGCTATACCGTTAGGCTCCGCAGGGCTATCTCTCTGAAATCCCTGGAAAGAAGAAGAATAATTCCTTGAAACCTGTAAACGAAAGAAACGGTCTAGACACGAACAGAAAAGAGAAGATGATTAATACCTGAAAGAGTCGATCGCCAGGCCTCGTAGGTTGGTTATTAGAAGAAGGAGTACCAGCCGAATTATCATTAGTACTCTGATTAATCTGATGCGTGATGATAGCATCGATAAGACTGGCAGCAGTTAGAGTGGATGAACCATCACCAGACTGCTGATTTCCAGACTGCTGATTTTGCCTCGGAGGTTGTTGCTGCTGCTGTGGCTGTTGTTGTTGCTGCTGTGGCTGCTGCTGCGGATGCCTCGAGGTCTGGGGAAACCCGGATGCCATTACCCTAGAAGGTTCCCTTTCGAGATGCTGGTGCTGATCCCTGTAGATCTGAACAATGTGACGTCTTTCTGCCTCAAACCTTTGTTGATGCTGCATCTGTTGTTGCAACTGTTGTTGCTGATGCAGATGGGCGAGTTCCCTGTCTCTGTGCTGTTGAGCAGCAATTCGATGTTCAGCGATACGATGCTCGGCATGCTGCTGCTGCATTTCTTTCTCCCGTTGCTGCTGAACAGCAAGCCTGTGTTCTTGTTGTTGTTGCTGAATTTCTTTCTCTCTTTGCTGAACAGCCATTCTGTGTTCCTGATGTTCTTTTTCCCTCTGAGCAGCTGCCATTTGTTGCATCTCCTTCTCGCGTTGCTGATGAACAGAGAAGCGGTGATCGCTGTGCTGGATTTCTTTTTCCCGTTGCTGAACAGAAAGACGATGCTCGACATGCTGCATCTCCTTTTCGCGTTGCTGGACGTGCTGGGCAAGTCTGTGCTCTTGTTGCATCTCCTTTTCACGTTGGTGATGGTGTTGCTGTTGTTGCTGCTGCTGCTGCTGGATAGCAATACGATGTTCGTGTTGCATTTCCTTTTCCCGCTGCACTCTCTGCTCTTCCTTCTCTCGTAGGTGAGCTAGATCTCTTTCCCTATTGAGGATTTTTTTTATGATTAGAAATTACCTAAATATTTTTGCAAAAATAGAGGCATTATTATGAAAAATCTTACCTCTCCCTATCTCTCTGCTGTTGATGATGAGCAGCCGCCATCCTGTGTTCCTGCTGAATAGCAGCTAGTCGATGATGTTGTTCCTGGATCCTCATCTCTTGCTCCCTAAAGGCCCTATTGTTATCCACATATCGATCAGCCATAAGTCTATCTGCCATAGTCTTTCCCAACCCTTCGTGGCCACTAGAGCTTGTCGCTGGATGTACTTGATGATGCGGTACGGGTAAACTCGGTTGCTGAGCCGCAACATCCACGAGACTCGCGAAAGCATCAAGGGCCCCAGATGGTTGATAAAGAATTGGCTTCTGCGTATTGTGCCTCTGAATAACTCCCTGCCTGGGCTGAGTGTGTGTCTGAGGAGGTGGAGTACCCGCATAATACAAGTTCGAAGGAGGCTCGTTCTTGACCGGAGCCTCTGCAGTGCTTGTTCCCCTTCCTCTCGCGTGCATCTGCTGGCTCGTGATGTAATCGTTCATGATAATCTGTCTTGACGACAACTGCTGCTCTATCGTGTAACTTGGTGGAGGTCTAGCTGGATAGGAATTATATTGATTGCTATGCGTCACAACGACTCCAGGATTCTGCCCCTGAGGAACATTTCCTGTAGAGACAGGAGAGTGTCTGATAGAACGATGATAATCGTACATGGGACCTCTCTTATCTACAACGAAGGGATGAACGGGAGTGCCCTGGGTTATCGATCCAGTTTCCTTAGGACCTTGGCTCGTCGCGTTTGAGGCGCTTACGCTTCCGGGAGGTGTCATCCTCAAAAGACCTTCGTACCTCGCTCCGGAGACTGGAGTTCCGTGAGTGATTGATCCGCCCTTGTGAGCAGTGCCCATCGTGCTGAGTTTTGGAGAAAGTTTTGGGTGAGGAGGTGCTGCAACCTTGGGCATCATTTTGGGAGTGAGAGGCGCTTGAGGTCTGGGAGAAGAGACATAAAGGGGACTTTTTGCTCCTCGACCTTGTTCCGAATGAGAATGCGGATGGTAGTAGGCTCCAGGTGGAGGCTCTGGACGATAATGAGGACCCACTGGTGGTTTGTGAGGAGGTTGGAGAGAGTTGTAGTCCTGGCGAGGCTTTTTAATGCTTAGGTCCAGGGTTCCCTCGGTTTCGCGAAGTGCTTGTTGAACTTGCATCACAACAAGACCTTCTTTTGGAAGTAGATCTGAAGGTTGGGCTTGGCTGGGTGTAGACGGTGGACAGGGAGTGATGGTCGCTTGCATCTGACCAATTAGTTGAGGACTGGGTACGGATCTGTGCCCATGATGAGGACTAGAAACGACCGAAAGAGTAGCTAGATTCGATTCCCGATTCGGAGTCGCTGCTTGAGGAATAGTCGCTGAGTGTTTATACTCCCTCACGAAGGTGATGTCGTTCCGGTGATCCGTATTCAAAATACTGGAAATAGTTGGAGTGCCGGAACTAATTGGAACAGAAGAGCTGCCAGTATTTGCAGGACTGTTGGGATTCCTCTTAAGCTGCATTTCTATTACACCTAACATGAGATCCTTAACAGTAAGCGGATTCGAGTTGCTCGTCGTCGAAGGCGAATGACTGGGCGGAGGTTGTTGTTGTTGTTGTGGCTGAGACTGTTGTTGTCTTGGTTGCTGTTGCTGGGATTGCTGATGCTGAGGTCCCGAAGTATTAGAACTGCTAGTTGTCACAGTTAAAACAACACTGTTGTCCACGTCAGCACCTCCCTGACCTTCGTCCGCCGTCTCCTGGAACAAGCAGCGAGTCTCTATCAGATGGCCCTCTCAATTATTGATGATATTGGGAATATTTTTGTTTTAGTTATTCATTGATAATATATATTTTTATAAACAGATGAATGTTTTGGCTCAAAAAAGTCAAGTTGGTCTTACCGTGGCAGAACTGTCGTAATCTTCGCGATTACTACTCGGAGGTGCGCTGGATGGCAGAGGTTGAGAGGTAACAGTCGATGAGGGTCCCAGAGAAACGACCGAGATATCAGATACTTTATCACCACCCTTTTGATCTGTCGCCTGCGAAAAGGAAACTGTTAGACCAGCAGTAGTCGAAGAAGCTGCTGTCGCTGGAGTCGTGCTTGAGATCGTGTTCGCTGGACTTCCTGCACTTGCTGTGTCACTCGAATCGTGAACCTGCAGAAAATAAAAATTTGTAATATTTGGGAATAATCTAGATACTTACAAACCAATATTCGAAAACTTACAGCAATTTCATCGCAACTACTAGTGCTGCTGCCACTTTCCTCTTCGTCGGTTAGACAAGGCCTACGTTCTTCTCCCAGAGATTGATAGTACTCAGCAAGAACCTGATCGAGGCCATGTTTTCTGCGATAGGTAAAATAGTAACTTTTGCATTGATGATTCGTCTTTTCAGGGATTTGTTCTGACACTTTGGGCCAATTGGTTCCATGTTCTCGAAGCGCCCTTCTGAGTTGTTCGAGTTCCTCTTCGGTCCACTGTCCGATGGCAGAATCATTACCCTCTTCAGAAGCGTCGGCTCCACCGGATAGATGAGGTGCCAGGCGTCGCGATATCCGGTTAAAACAGGTTGAACAGCATTTGGTTGTATTATTAGGTATCTCTGAAATCAAAAGATAATTTATTGGTATAATTGTATGCGTCTAATGCCAGATGAGATTTTTTTAGACGCCCAACGCCAAAATGATTAATTTGAAGACCCGTCGTTTCAGACGAAATACGCAAGAGTGGTGTTTTCAGACGACCAACAACGCCACAGTGATTATTTTGAATAACCAGCCATTTTAGGCGACCAATGCTAGAGCGAAGGTACATTAAATCGTTGCTTGCTTCCGGATTTGCATTTTGAACAAGTATGTTAATGATATTGGGAGTGAAATGTGCACGTCCAAAATTTTTTTTCCATATAATTCAGGAATATACTTAGTGAATTCTTTTTCTGCCTGAGAGTGCAGTGCGTGCGCCGGGATTTTCCGTTTTGATCGTCAAAAAGTATCAACTTTTTGATTCCTTCAACAAAAGCTGTCCTGAGCTGCCCCCGTAGAAATAAATGCGCTTTTTCTACAACCGCGTGGGAGTGACCCAAAAAACGCGATATAAGACTCGAGAAGTCATAAATATAAACTTCTTGAGTTTTGGCCACGAATTTAGGATCTTGAACCACTGTGCAACGCCAAAGTGGTTAGTTTAGATGACCCGTCGCTTTAGGCGACCAACTTCAAAGTTGTTTGTTAAGACGAGCGATGCCAGGAAGGTCGTTGAACAGGACCAACTCTAAAGTACGTAATTTAAATTACACGACCGATGTATTATTGGTCGGTTTTTAACACCAACGCAAGATTGTTTTTTTTTTAGGCTAGAGATTTATCATTTTATGATTTATCATTTTAGACGACCAAAGCCAGAGTGGTCGCTTTATACGTACACTTGAAGAGATATTTTTTTAAACATGATGGAATCAAATGAAGCAAAACTTACGAAATTCTTTGATGACAGGTTCCCGAATTTCTGGTGGAAGTTCCAGCCACTTGACAGGCAACGCCCTGAGTCGTTTCACTCTGTTCTTGGTATTGGCGTTATTGAGGTTTGGACAACCAGGAAGAGGACACATGATGTAGCGTCCTCGCACAGCCTTGCACCTGCAGGTGTTGCAAACTCTAGCACCAGGTGCGACTTGTTCTTCTTTCAATCCATACTGAGAAGCCTGACTCCTCGAAAGTGGTCGACTTTGATTTCCACCTTCAACGGTGCCCTGACAAACCGCACAGGTGTGCGCTCCCAACTGTCTTGTACCACCTTCTGCAAAATAAAAAAATTCTTCATGTTTTACTCCAGTTAATATCATTGAGTAGGGATTTGGGGTGAACTGGCGTGGGATTGAATCGGTGCAAACCTCTGTGAACCAAAATTGACGAAAACAGGCTCCAGGCAGAATTTTTTATTTGATTTCGATTTCGATTCACGAAAGCTCATTATGTTCCTTGTAGGGTTCTTCGCAGTTCTTTCGATCACGTTGTAATTAAATAATAGGTACCTGCTTCAGGATTTTCTTTTTAACTTTCTAAAATTTCTTGGGATCTTTTGAAATGCCCAAAATATTTGGAATCTTCAAAATATTACCGATGGGGCAGACAGAGAATCGTTCGTTATTATTAATATTTATATTCCCTAAGTTTTCGGTTTTAGAATCTTTGTAAGAAAAGTAGAATTACAAAATAAATAGTAATAATCAGAGGTTGAAACGGTTTTTGAAGAGGTCGTAGAAAAGATGATAGTGAAAGGATATAACTGGAGATGAAAAGGAAAAAAGTAAAAAAGGTTGGCGAGGGTAGACTGAGCAAGTGGGGAAACAGAATAATTACTGAGGGACTGCTGGTTAACTAATTAAGGATAGCCAATTAAAAACTTCTCGCTCATCGTGCATGCACAGTGCCGCTGCTCCCCAGGCCAATAGGAAAACACAGAAACGAAAATTTGTTCACGCTTGAAAAATTCAGAGACTTTAAATAACGAGGGGCAGAACATTGTTTGTTCACTTTTCATCATATTCATACAACCCATCGATTTATTTTTCATCCATTTTCCAAATTTATTTGCTCAAATCCCTCTACAACAACCTATCTTCGTATTTCGAATTGATTTTTAATTTTCATGGTAGCTGTTGTAGGGGACGTCCATAAATTACGTGACGCACCTGGAGAGGGTAGAGGGGGGGGGGGTGGAAGTAGTGGAAAAACGCTACGTAATTCATGAACAACCCCTGAAGTTGGTACATATTTTTCACAGTCATTGACATTGAAAAATTCTAACCCTTTGAAGCAAAAACTTTCTCAATCAGAGTAATAACAGTGAAATATAAAATGAAATCGGAGCTTCGAAATTTGTGAAATTCTCGGTTAAAAAAGATTGATTTACTCTCATTTCCGGTGTTTCTCAGCTTCAAAAATTTCCAGTTTTCCTGGTCTAGCAATCACCCTAATTTTTCTACGATATAATTCTGGAATTCTCAAATTTGAAAATTCAAAGTACAATTTTTCAATTTATTTATAAAATTGGGATAAGGGAAACCTCTGGTGAAATGAATTGCGTGAAATATGTTGTACGCCTGGGCAATTGGCATTATGAATTGAGTAAAACAAAATAATTCGCTTTTGGTAAATTGCTTCAGCCTGGATCAAACGCAACATCCATTGCGAAATTCAACAATGATTGGCAGCATGTCCCCAGCGATCAGGGTCGTAGGAATAATACCCATCGAATTGGAACAATCACAAACAGAAATATCGATGCAATTGTCAAATTAATAGAAAATAATATCTACCAACAATAGAGGGATCCCTAACGCAGTTTTGATTTAACTAAAAATGCTATCCAATAGCATTTCTACTTAATATTCTTGCTTTGACTCGGAATTTTTGATAGAAAAAAAAGCTTTACCTCCAGGATTCGAAACCTGGATCTTGGAGATACAAGCCTCAACTTCAAATAAGGACCTCACAACCAAACTTGGGTAAAAAAAAAAGAATAAAATGCTTGAGCTCGCGAAGCTTGGATTCGGAACAATGGCAAGCATTCCAAAAAAAAAAAAAAAACGGATGGAATAAAAATGCGCCTACTAAAAATTGAGCCAGTCTTGAGAAAAAAAAATCAAAAAGTTCTCTCCACATAAAAAAAATTATCAAAAGCGTTTAAAGAGTTTTTAGTCATCCTCAAGAGAATATTCGATTAAATCTCTCGAATTGCATATTTCGGATCTGGTTAAATAGCGATAAGACGAAAGTAGAACATATAATTAAAATAATGCAAAATCTGTCTTCTGAAACCAGGAAGATTCGAGAATATATTAACATTAATAAAATCCGCAATATTGATTTCATCCCCATGCATTTTTCATACAAACTGCTTGCGATTCAGGGGATTTCAATATCACTTTGTGAGTAGTTATATTGCAATTGACTCCGATAGGATCGGTCAGTCTGCTTTTCGCTGAAACCTGTACTTTCCCTTCATTTGATCTTTATCTCCTGTCCAATTTCCGGTGACACTACAATTATTATTTTTTATTGTTATTATTCATTATCATTTTTTATTCACCCGTCAACCCTAAAATTGGTTCTTCGCAGTTTTTGCGGAAAAGTTGAAGAGATTCAATAAAATTTGAAAGCTTTTAACGAATTTAAATGGACTTCGAAGGATTTGCAATATTACATTGGATTTTCAGAGATTTCAAGGGATTCATAGAGGATCTATTTTACTAGATATCATAAATGAAATAAATTCTAAGTGTTTTGTCAGATGAGACAGCATCAAAGAATTCCAAATATTTTAGGTTATTTTGAAGATTCCAAGGAAATTCAAAACCTTAAATGAATTTCGAGAGTTTCCAGAAGACTTTCAAGGATTTAGGATATTTAGGAGTATATTTTCAAAGATCCAAGAGATTTTCGAGAAATCCAAAGGAATTTTCAAACAATTTCAATAGTTCGGAGCGATTTCAAGGGATTTCGAAGGATTTGAAATACTTTAGGGTGTTTTT
>WSXT02112947.1:0-11146 GCA_011762715.2 Neuroterus valhalla
GGTTTTGGCAGGCCCGCCCTAAAATTTTGTTTTGTGAAAGTTGATTTCCTTTTTTGGAACATAATCTCCCCCCCCCCCATGATATGAACATTCTTGGTATTTCGGGAAATAGAATCATCCTTTGTGGTTGGACTGAATTTTCCTCTTTTTTATTCAGTGGATGAATTGTTTTTCTTTTGCAATTCCATATTTTTCAAGGTCATGAGAAAATTCAATTATCTATCTTTTCATTTTTATTTTCAATAAAACTAAATTATTTTGTTTATAATTTGACTGGTTCTTGTTTTGTCAGTTATGTAGAAATTTCTTATAGATTCCTGCAGGAGACTGATGCCCTCCTCAGTGTGCAACTTAACCAATAATAATTCGTTTACAATATTAAAGTTTAAACTAATTATACTTACCTCGAAAGGGATTTGGCTAACAACGTTAATTTAAAATCCACTTTGAAACTCAACTTATGAGAAATCACAAGATAATTGAATGTAAGTATCCTTTTTCCATGAGCTGGATCCTGAATATTTCCTACTCTCAATATGTATATCCTAGACGCACTAGAGTCGACTTAACTTTTCCTTTTCAAGAAAAATTGCAGACTGACGAAGCGCCCTCGAGAACCTTTTCTCCTGAACGGGCTCAACGAAGACTGGTTTCCTGATTTTCTCATTGCGCACGCAATTACCGATCCATTAATTATCCATCATATTCTGGCTGATATCACGAGATCGCTTCTCTCTATCAGTTTGGCTTACAAACCATATTATGTTAAATTTATCTTTAAAGTTTAGAGTTTTCAATCATTCTGAGCTATTTCAAAATAATAAGCAGAACACAAAGAGGCATACATGTTCTATGAAAAAAATATCAATATTATGAAATTTGAAATTGTACATTAATGAGAAAAGGCGTTTTGAAGAACATCAACGATAAAAAACGTTCATCAGTATTACGTTGGAGTGCAAAGAGGTGTATTTGGAAATGTAACAAGGTGTGGAAAAAATGGAAGAAGGAGATTGTTTTTTGCTTAACGCACAAGTTTTACAACTCTGAACGATGATTCTCAATTCGATTTTTATTTGACAGAAATTAGTTTTTCAGTAATTGAGTTGCTAAATTGAAACATTAAGATTCTATCATAAAATGTCATTGAGGTTCAATCAAATATAAAAGGAATTTTTGCCTCTCAAACATTAAAAATTCGCATTTTTCAGTCCGTGTTGCGACTGTAAAAATGACACTCTTTGAGGCAGTACTACTGCGCATGCGCAGCCCTCTTTTCGGCTATCAGCTGCCTGAAAATGAGCTCACTTGATTCAAGATGGTGGCGCGGTAGCAAACGTAGCAAACAAGTGCCGTGTTCACAGTTGTGTGTGTGTGTGTGTGTGTGATAAATGACATTTCTTTCTTTCGTTTGTATTCATATATATAAATGTCAGTTATGTAATTACATTCACGTGACTAAAAAACGCTCATTTTTAATATTTTCGAGGCAGAAAGTATCGTGTGCGGCACGGCCACAAAACAGTCGATTTTGATGAGTGTTTTGCCCAAAATCGACTGTTTTGAGGCCTAGCCACACAATCTACTATTTTTATCTCAGCGCATATTTCTCCAAGTTTGGACGGTGCATTTCATCCTTATTTTTTAATGAACTTTTAATTATTAATAATTATCCTCACAATTTCATCATTCATAAAAAAAAAACTTTAAGATAATGATAAAAACATTGATTATTCTAAAATTATTACCTGACCTTACCAAAAAGATCTTTATCTGCCAATAATGGAAATATGCAAAAAATTAAATATATCTCTTGTCTTCACAATTAAAAATAAATGGTCTTATATCTTTTTACCCCCTATCAAAGATACAATACCAAAATTAGAAAAAAAATCTCATTTATAGAATCAATTGTAAAGACTGTCAAATGTCTCACATTAGCTCGGAACTTCAAGCAACCGAAAAATATAAAAAAACCAATACAGGTCTATGTGAATACGCTACGGACTTTAATAACAAACTTGATTCTAACTCTGAAAATGTTGAAATTTTAGGACTAGAAATTAATTATCATAATAGGAATATCTTAGAAATGATCAATATTGTAAAGAGTGGAGGCACTGTTAATTTTAGATCCGATACTGAAAATTTTAGGATAATACACCATGAAATTATTGAAATTTTCCAGAAAAACAAGTAAACTATCAAACTTTTTAATTTCCCTAGATCCTAACCTAAAAGTTTCCACAATGGACTACAAACATGTGATCTGATATAATAGATTATCGAAAATGTTAAATATCTCAAAATAACTACAGATTACAACTTATAAAGGTTGAAAAGAAAAAATTGAGCACAAGAAATTATTTCACTTTTTTGCCAAAACTTTTTCATACAACATCGAAATCAATATCTAGAAAATCTTCTCAACATTTTGGAACTCGTATTTATACTTCTTCAAACTGCAAAAGCAGTAAGTATTTTATTAGTTTACACTAAAAACTTTTCGGATATGGGACATAACTCTACCTCATTTTTCTTGTTACTTAGGTTAAAAATCAAAACACTTCAATAACGAATCATCTACTTTTGTACAACAATTTCTTTTACATAATAATCAACCTGGCCAATAAATTATTTTAAGTTTAAAAAATGGGATTATCTACCATGTGCTTATTATAGTCCTGAAGAGGCAACAATATTGTCAAAGAAATGCATTAATGATGACATTTCCAAAAGAAAAGTAGGAATGCTTATTTTTTACCTTCCACTATGAAATCACAAGACCAAAGGCCACAAAAACTACAACTACATACTATTCTAGAAAGTCTAAAAAATAATATATCAATTACAAAATACCTACTATAGAAAAAACGTTACGAAGAGGGTAGGGGTAGAAATGCTCCAAATGAACATTACATAATATGTGAACGCTCCCTAATAGGTCTATGTCAGTAGTATAGGTTAACGTACAGTCAGATATTAGGCGGTTTAGTCGTGGGGAGGGATGGGTTAAGTGGTATGGGTCCAAGAATAATCAGGCTCTGGGAGTCAGCAGTGTAGGTCAGTTTCGAGATGTTCTGCAGGATTTAATGCTAAGCTTTTTCCAGAGAAATTGTAAAAATCAGTTAAAGCGTAGAGTTTCCGAATTTCCTTCTTGGAAATAAATTATTGTAGAATCACGAGTTTTTTCGGTTGTAAAATTTTAATTCTTGACAGATGAAGCTGCTGCGCTTGTTCGTCTCTATCTGTTTTCTTGAAAAGACCAGATATGCCCCGAGGGATTCACAGTTTGAACGTTTTAGAGGATCATAGGCAGTACAATTTACGAAAAGAAACTTTAGTCATTTTGACCCTGAAAATGTTGAAAAGTGATCTCTGTTCCCTAAAATCCCAAGCCATAAAATTTGTGATGTTACTTACTTCAAGAGAAATTTTGTTTATTTCTTAAACTTAAAGTAATAATATTCGTCGAAGACCAGTCCACGTTGACTTGTCATCTACCCTTCCCCGAAAAACTCAACCATAAATGTGAGACATCCATCTGTATCAATGTAGAGATTAGTGGAGATGTTACATCTCTTGCGGATCAGAATATAATGGGGAGCTGCAGCCTGAAGCCGACAGGCGAGGCTCGAGCGTCCTTCGGGGCCGCTCGGCTTCTTCCGCCCGCCAAGGACCCCTTTCCACATCGCACCCGCCACATGAACGCATCCGATCAGCGACACATTTGTGTCACATTTTTTGTGACGGGGTGCTCCCGTTTTTCCCAGTTAGGTCACCTCGCTCAGAGTATATGTATACCCTCCCAAATGAAGCAAAGCTTCAAAAATGATACAGTTTGATTCAATATCATGATGAATTATATAAGATGTTATGGCATTTGACCAGGTCAGATAGTAATGCACAATTGATTAAATTTAATTTTTTCTTAAGGAATTTCCAGCTCCTTTCAATCCCTTTTACACAAAACGGTTACATTCAATTGTGTGTTTTCTTGAGTGCAGGATATGTCATCTCACAGTCTCTAAATCGAAAGTGGAATAGTGCTACCAGCAACGTATTATTCCCCAGACAACTTACAGCAGTGTTAACGCAACGGCGCCCAGGACGTCCCTTAAGTCGTGTACCACATCCGAACACATCCTCCAACACAAGTACACGTAATACCATAAACAGTTGGACAAAGACTGTCACACACATTTTCACATATATATCTGTGAGCAGGTTAGCCTCGCGTATATTCTCACCATTGTATCACTCCATTAAACATTCGCTGCAGTGCACTATAAACCACGATATAATCTCGCAATGCGGTAAACACTGCCAAGTTAAACGAGCGAGGACTGTACCCCTGAGTAGGATGAGACGACGGCAGAAGAGAATTTCTAAAGCAGGTAGCGCCCTGGTTGTGTAGGGATCGTGCGCACTGCTGGAAATCTAGAGAAATATGTATCCGCGGAAACTAAAGTTTATTAGGTTCATGTCGCCAGGTTGCCGCAGCTCAGTGTGAGCACACCCACGAAGGTTTGAATTTCAGCGGTAGGCTGTCTCTGTCTGTCTGTGAGAACATTCTGGTAACACCGACTGTTGCATGAGTCGCTAACTCTATTTCCGGTGACGGACGACTAGACGCTCCGGAACTTTCAACCTGGTTATACTATGTTGCTCTTGTATTTTTTTCTTGTCTTTTGGTGACAATATGTTGACTTGATACAACTCTTATCCTCGCAAATATATATAACTTTCTGGTAGAACTCTTTTTCTGGAGTCTTATCTGAATTGCAGCCTTGAATAACTGGTAATTCTATACAAACATTCAGCACTAAAACCTGGAGTTTCAAAATTTTGACATGGTCAAACACTAGTAGACAAAGTTAGCAATCAGTCCGTTCCCAATGTACGTGGTGTGGAAAATTCACTGGCTGAAAAGAGTGGAAGAAGATTGTTGACATGGTTTGTTTATGCTGAAAGAATGGACTATTGACGCCTAAGGGACCAAGTCCATTTAGGTGAAGTAAACGGTAGCTTAGTCAGAAGCATACCAAAAAACCAAAATTATGGGAATGTGTGAATGAGACTCTAAGGCCATGAGATATGGAGAGCCAAAAAGGCAAAAGAGCTTGCATGAAAAGATGTACGGATGTAGAGGACGCAAATGATGTATTCCGGTACGGGGAGGTTTCAGATATGAATGGGTCTTCTCGGAGACCTTTGTTCAAAGTGGATGTGGTTAGGGTAAAGAGTATAGATCTTTACATCGGCTTATTGTTCATTAGACTGATTAGTCACTATCAATGTTTATTGGAGAATCGTGATGCCCGACAGCTTTGTAAATTTCTTCGCCTTCTAGATTTTTCTAAAATATATCCCTTCTCCGACACATCTTTCACTTTCCCTCACCATATAAATTCCATGATCTTTGGTAGTGTAACGAAACCAGAACTGAACGAGCTACACTCACCCCAAAAAGGACTTGGCCTAATGGTAAAATTTAAAGGAAGAATAGGGAAAATTCAAGAAGTGACGATTAGAATCTTGTACACAAGCTTCAAAAAATGGTTTCTATATAACCTTATGTAACAGCACTGGAGAAATCATTCCAATCCACCCCCATTTTCTGAGAATGTCAAACACTGTAATATAACAAGTATCAATGATTGAGAGAACATTAATCGGTTTGGTATGAACATCAGATATCCAAATAAACCATATTCTATCAAATCGTGAAATTGAATTTTTCGAAGATATAAGAAGGAGAACCTTTTCCAAGTTTTCACAAGAAATGGGTGAAGAGAAGAAGATCAGTAGTTTTTATCGATGCAAAGAGAAATTCGAGACTAGAGAAATCTGTTCAATCAATATTTTATGGTTCACACGTATGAACGTAACTTTTTTCCCAGGTGCTTCAGTTCCCTGTTCAATTAATATTGTTTTTTTCTTTGTTTTTTATTCTCAATTATATCTGAAAAAGGGGGTTTGTCTTACTTCCCAATTGAAAAAGGAATAACGAAATTATGACTCTTATCCATTTATTATCGTTCTTCATTAACCTCGCGAGAGGCTCAAGAGGCCCTCATAGAAGGCTCTGAAGGCCCTCTAAGGAGACTCGTAACCCTATAGGCAAAAATTATATAGATCTTCGTGAGAGACTCTCAAGGTTCTCATAGAAAAGTTCTCGTAGAAGTTCTCGTGGGAAATTTTAGAGGCTCTCGTAAAAGGCTCCGGAAGTCCTCGTGGAAGAATCTGAAGGCTTTTGTGGGAGGCACTGAAGGTACTCTTGGGCGGCTCTGGAGGCGAGGCCCTCATAGAAGACCCTGAAGGTCCTCGTTGAAGGCTTTAGAGGCTCTTGTAAAAGGCTCCGAAGATCCTCGTGGGAGGCTCCAGATGTCCTCGCATTAGACTCTTAAGATCCTTGTAGGAGACTCTGAGGAGGCTCAAATAGAAATCTCTGAGGGTATTTGTGAGAGGTTCTCAAGGTTCTCGTGGAAATCTCTGGAAGTCCTCGCAGGAGGCTCTAGAAGCCCTCGCAGGAGACTCTGAAGGTCCTTGAGAGAGACTCCAGATGCTCCCTCTTAAGATCCTTGTAGCAGGCTCTGAGAACGCTCTCATATAAATCTCTGAGGGTCGTTGTGAGAGGTTCTCAAGGTTCTCGTAGAAATCTCTGGAAGTCCTTGCGAGAGGCTCTCGTGGAAAGCTCCGAAGGTCTTCGCAGGCCCTCGCAGGAGGCTCTGAATGTCCTTGTAGGAGGCTTCAGAGACCCTCGTTCGAGGCTTTAAAGATCCTTGTAGGAAGCTTTGAAGGCTTTCGTAGAAATTTGTGGAGGTCTTCGTGCGTAAGCTCTAGAGGCCCTCGTAGTAGGGTTTGAAGATCCTTGTGGGATCAGAGGCTCTAAAGGTTCTCGTGGAAATCTCTGGAAGTCTTCATAGAAGGCTCCGAAGGTCTTTGCAGGAGGCTCTAAAGATTCTCGTGAGAGTCTTCGAAGTCTCTCGCAGAAGGCTCTGAAGGTCCTCGTGGGAGGCTCCAGATGCCCTCGCAATGGACTCTTAAGATCCTTGTAGGAGGCTTTGAGAAGTCTGTCATAGAAATCTCTGAGGGTCTTTGTGAGAGGTTCTCAAGGTTCTTGTAGAAATCCCTGGTAGTCCTTGCGGGAGGCTCTCGTGGAAAGCTCCGAAGGTCCTCGTGGAAGGCTAAAGGCCCTTGCAGGAGGCTCTGAATGTCCTCGTAGGAGACTTCAGAGGCTCTTGTAGAAACCTCTAGAGTTTTTTATGGAAGGCTCTGGTAGAAGGCTCTGCAGTTCCAAATAGGCCCTCGCAAGAGTCTATGTAGATCCTTCTGAGAGACTCTCAAGATTCTTGTTGCAATAAGTTCTCGTGGAAAGCTTCGAAAGACTCTCGTAAAAGGCTCCGAAGGTCCTTGTGGAAGGATCTGAAGATCCTCGTGGGATCAGAGGCTCTAAAAGCTCTCGTTGAAGTCTCTGGAAGTTTACAAAGAAAGCTTCAAAGGCCCTCGCAGGTAGCTATGAAGATTCTCGTGAGAGGCTCTAAAGGCTCTCATAGAAATTTTTGGAGGACCTCGTGGAAGGCTCTGGAGGTTTTCGTAGAAGGCTTCAGAACTCCTCGTAGGAGACTCTGAAGACCCTCGCAGGAGGCTCTGAGTGTCCTCATAGGAAGCTTCAGAGGCCCTTGTTATAGGCTCTAAAGATCCTTGTAGAAGGTTTTGAAGGCTTTCATAGAAATTCGTGGAGGTCCTCGTGGGTAAGCTCTAGAGGCCCTTGTAGTAGGGTCTGAAGATCCTCGTGGGATCGGAGGCTCTAAAGGTTCTCTAAAGGAAGTCTTCATTGAAGGTTCCGAAGCCCCTCGCAGGAGGCTGTGGAGTTCCTAATAAGCCCTCGCAAGAGTCTATATAGATCCTCGTGAGAGACTCTCAAGATTCTTGTTACAAGAAGTTCCGGATGCATTAAAAGGTCATTAGGAACATTAATCATTATTCTCCTAATTGATTTAATTAATTAATTTAATTTAATTAAATCTCTTGATTAAATTAAGAACATTAATCTCTTCTTAAAAATTTCAATTCCGACTTGTTACATATGAGTTGCGTAAGCATAAATACAGCATAAGATTTTTGAAGCTCCTCAAGGTAAACTTGTAGAGTGTTATAAATAGTTAATCGATGTCGTGAACAGATTAAGTGTGGGGGCTGTTTTCCTACTAAGTTAAATTAAGGGAAGGGTTTGTGTTCTCTTGTAAAAATAGATGGGGAACAAGATGATAATGCATGGTAGTTCGTTTTTCAGATTCAAAAAGGCCATTCGTCATCCAGGTGACAGGAATTGTGGTTGATAGAAAAAAATGTTCAAATTGCACTCATCATCATATAATCTGATCTTGGGACGTCCCTTATCATCACCTATTTAGGTAACGTGAGCACATAATTGGTTCCTTTTATCACATTACTCGTAGATTAGATCCCCTGGGGTCATTTCCACCTAAATGAGGAAAATAAATCGTAACGGCGAGGGTGGCGTCTTTCATTTCCCGTTCGAATCACTTCGACCTAAACGCTCTTCATTATGACCTACTAATGCTTTTTTTCTTCAACCATGGCTCACGTAACCTGGATCTTTCTTTCTCTCCCTTTGGCACGTCCTTCTCATGCATAATTCGATTTGCCTCGCGTACCAACGGGCTCGTCTTTTTATCACGTCCCTTCCTTTTAGATCTATCCATCTGCTTGCATTTCCTGCAGGAACAATGAATTCGCATATGTAATCGAACCTCCAAAAAATGGTGACTCCGGAAATCGAGAACAAGAAACTTTTCTGGAAGTTAATACAAACTTTTCCTAGCGTTTCGTAGTAGGCCTCAGTTGAAAAATTTTCGGATGTTTCAATCATTAATTTCGCATGTGTTTGGGAAATTATCGTTATTTTATTCCAACCCCATTTAGGAAAAGTCTCAACTTTACACCGGATTACTTAGTCATTTTATTTACTTACTATTTTTTCGTTTTATTTCTCAACAACGAGATTAATTGAAAATCTAGAAATTGATTTCAAGATCTTTTAATAAGCACTTTTCAATGACGTACCTATTTCATCAAGACTTTCAGAATTCTTAAGTTACTTATGAAAGTTTATAAAGTTCGGCAAGGGTTTTAGCTTTAATAAGTTCATGAAGCGCCACTTCTCCTTGCTGACTTCCAAATACGGACATAAATTTCACTAGAACACGTACCACCGTGTAACTACTCGTCTGAACGTGATTTTTCTGCAAAAAGTCTTGAAAGAGAGAAGGCGAAGCATGTTGAAATATATTAGGATCAAGTGTTTGATAAGAAATTACAATCTTTCATACTGGAAATTATTTTAGGGAGCTCTAAATTTGTACATATTGGAAACTTTCGAAATATTACCCACTAGAAATTGTGATTTAAAACAGGATTCAAGAATCCCAACGACTCAAAGAATAAAAAAGAAATAATAGAAACCAAAACAACATAAAACAACTCAATAAATTCATGAACATGAAAATAATCTGATGGGTATAAAAACACGTAAAGAACTCAAAGAATTCTAGAAATTTCATGGACTAATCAAATAATTCCAACATTAAGAAGACTGCAGAAGAATTGAGAAATTCAGAACAATTTATTCAAATTCAACAGAAGAGGAAATAATTTATCGAAAGGAACCCGAGAAAATTTGCAGCTTCTTCCACATTTAAAAAATAAAAACACTTCAATCCGAGTAAGTATTGTTGAGTTAAAAATTCCGGACCAAACTTTTTTTTCCTTGATATCGATTCTAATATTGTACTTGAAAATGGATTATAATCGACAATCAAACTATTCTGCTGAATTAATTATATTCATTTGGAAAAAAAACCCTTTTTTCTATTCAAATTTCATTGAAACTTATGTGTTTGACTCGAAGGTTCGAACATGACATTTAAAGTTATACTGTATCTCGTTCTTTGCTTTTGAGGTGACACGTTTTCCCTTATAAATAAAATTTTCTTCTCATCGTCCACTCATTTTTCTCATTTCAACATTCTTCCCAATATAACAGGAATTCATAATCGCCACGTTTAACGCTGCGCATGCGCAATGGGAAACACTCTGGCTATTTCACATTGATTGTTGAATTTTACGAGAATTTTCCCGGCTGTTTGTGATTTCAAAGTATCAGAATAATTTACAAATATTTAGTTAAATTGCCACTGTGGTCACTGGTATTTTCATTTCTACTGATTAATGTGGTATTTTCAACCACTCTTTTTTACAGTGTAATACTTAAAGAAAACAAATTGAAAATTGTTCAAAAACCTCTGACATCCACAATTTCTCCATATATTTGAAGCGTCTCGAAAATTACCGGATTTCAGATTTTTGAATGAGCACTTTGTCAACTAAAGTTACAAATACTTCAATCAACTTTCATACGGTGATTCCAAGAACGTTTTCTCAATTTCGTAAATTGAGTCGGAAACATTTTACAAGTCGCAAAATGAAGACCTCCGGAATTCTTAAGAAATATTCCATAAACTCTGAAGAGCGGATAATGCAAAAGTTTTCCGTACACGGCACATTCTCCGGTTTTCGAAAATCCCCTGAATTTAGAACATTACGATTCTCGCATGCTCGTACGATCCGTGCACTTCAACCGGAAATTCTTCCCTTATTTCCGGCGAATTCCGAATTCCCAGCACGCACCCCAGCCCCTCCTTCATAGGGAATGGGTCGGGGATTCGGGGGGTCGGGGGGAGGAATTTATTCGCCGAGCGAGTGCACCACTTATGCGCTGGGATGGCTAGTAGAGTCTTTTGCGAACTTGCAAGCTCGCAGGATGCTCGCAAATAGTGTAGGCCAAATCCTACAGTCAATTAGGGACAATGACTCTGCTAACCATCTGTCTCTAATTGTAAGTCTTCTTCCGAAAAACTATATGGTTAGAGCTAACTAAAACTTTATTTGCCCATGTAATAACGCGTGGTTGAAGACTCGCTCAAGTAATTAAAGTTTCTTCTCTTATGAAAAGAAACTCTTTGAAAAAAATAACATGGTTATATTTCTCTGCAGGTTGTAGCCAATTTAGTAATACGCAAATAGACGAAGATAATTTTCCTTCAAGTGCGAGGTTATT
>WSXT02112958.1:0-42129 GCA_011762715.2 Neuroterus valhalla
AATTATTTCATTCTAAGAGAATGAACATTTTTCAGTCGTTACATGGAATGAACTTTCATTCTAAGAGAATGAACTTTTATTCCAAGGAATTTAGAGTGCACAATATGTACAATGAATATGAAATTTTTAAAGAATTAAATTTAATAAAATGACATTGAAAATTAAAAGTACTTATAAATAATTGAAAAAATAAAACACTTTGTCAGAGGTGTAAATGATCTAAAGGAAAAGAAGTTGCGGGATACTATGCGCGTCAGGAAGCTAGATATTTTGTGCGTACCAGAAACGAAGAAAAAGGGATGTGAGATTGATAAGGTGGAGAATGGTCTCGAACTCTGGTCAGGAGTAGACGTGGAATCACACGCTAGCCAAGGAATTGATCTAATTATGAATGAGAGAGCAAAAGAGCACGTTCTGGGACTCGTTGAATGATGTGATAGAAACATGTGATTCAGGCGAAAGAATAATATTACTTGGAGACATGAACGGTTAGGTTGCTGCGCAACGCGACGGTACTGACTGAGTAATTGGTCATTTCGGAAAGCCAACAACCAATGGCGATGGGGATAAGTTGATCAGTTTGTGCTTAGGAGAGGGTTTGTTTATTACAAACACTTGGTTCAGGCCAAAAATGGTACATATGTATACCGGTTGCAGAGTCGAGAACCAAAGTATGATTGACTTTGTTGTAGCGGATGAAAGACTGAGATGGCTTGTAAAAGATACATGGGCTATGAGAGGATCTGAATGTCGAGGGTGCATAGACATTACTGCGGAATGGAACCTTCGAGAGTGTTTCGGAAGTTTGTGGTACTGCGACTGTAGAGAAAAAGTCCAGGGATGCAAGGTGGAATGATGAAATACGCGTCGCAGTCAACTAGAAAAAAAGGAGCATACTCGTGAATGTTGAATACCAGAGGTCTTAGCGCTAGGGAAATGGCTGGGGTCATATATGCTTATAGCGATAAAAATAGGAAAGCAAATATACTCGTAAAAGAAAGCAAGTATTAAATCAAAATGCAAAAAGATACAAAAATGCAAAATGATTTTGAAGGAAATGATAAGCTCTTTTGGAAACGGGTTAGGCAGACTAAAAGAGGAAATACTAGCACTGAGGTAGTCGGAATTAGGAATGCTGACGGTGAAATGGTATGAGATTCGGACAAGGTGAAATACTGTGTGCGGAATTTTTTCAAGGAGCTGTATGAAGGTGGAGCTGCGGAGCATAGCAAGAGTGATACAGACATAAATACGTAAGATATTTCCGATGTAGGTGGCGAAAGCAGAATCAGTATCGATATCATTATTTCCGTAATTAAAAACTAAAGAATAGTAAGGCTGCCGATGTGGATTGTATTACCTCTGAAATTCTCAAGTTCGGTGGCGGACATTTGTTTGTGTGGCTGTGTGAATTCATGAATATATGTGCTGTAAATAGCAAAGTTCCGAGTGATTAGAGAAAGGCGATTTTGTCCCAATCTACAAAGAAAAGGGTGATCCAGGTGACTGTAATAATTATAGAGCGATTAGCCTTCTAAGTACTGTGGGGAAAATATTTACCAGAATACTTATTAATAAAGTGATTGGAGTAACAAAGGGAAGGATTTTGGAAGTTCAATGTGGATTCATACTAGGAAGATCATGTGTGGATCAGATATTTGGCTGGAGACAGATCATAGGAAAAAGCCTAAGAGTAAACAAAAAAGTTTTCTGTGCGTTTGTTGCTCTGGAAAAAGCTTTCAACAAGGTAAATAAAGTCAAACTTTTGGAAAACCCTAAAGAATATGGAGTGACTGGGTGGCTTCTGGAAGCAATACAAGCAATATATAATGGTAGCAAAGTAAGTGTGAGAATGAATGAACAACTGAGCGATTGGCTTTACATTAGGCAGGGCGTGATGACATGATTTGCAGAGGATGTTGAGCAGACTATATACTAGCATGAAGAGCATGGGTCCTAACATTAGCGTGACTAAAACAAAAATCATGGTGCTTGGAAGTAAGGATGCGAAAACAAATTGCAATATTATCCTAAATGGAGAGAGGATAGAACAAACTGATAATTTCTTGTATCTTGGAAGTTTATTCACTTCTGACGGGAAGATAGATGCAGAGATTTATACGCCGTATAAATGAGAGTAGAAAGATTATCGGCAGTGTACGGGGTATTGCTAAAAGTAAGAGCAAGGCTGTATGACAAGAGAGCAAAAAATTTGCTGAGATGGTTCGGTCACGTTGAGAGAATGGATGAAGAACGATTAACAAAGCAAGTGTATCTAGGTAGAGTGAATGGCAGCGTACCCAAAGGCAGACAAAAGAAGGAATGGATAGAATGTGTAAGGATATCGCTTAGTAGATGATTTTAATGGCTTCGCGGAACTCTTCGTACGGGGTGCTTGCTAGAGAGATAAGGAAGCAACTCGTGTCGGAGCGATGTTACACAGGACGAGTGTGTCGTTTGAAAGCAGAAACAGGTTGGAATTACTTTTGCTTTGTATTGTTTTCTTATCAGGTTTTACCTCACGTGTTGCCAAAGTAGCCTCTTGTATATTCATTTTGCTCAAAAATTCAATAAAAGCCTCTGTTTACTAAAAATTTCGCGTTTCAAGCGAAGCTTTTGGTTTGAAAAATAGAGATTAAAAATGAATTCATTTTTCTTCTGCTCGCAAAAAACACGCAATGAATTCTGAGACTGATCTAATACCTATCCCTGCCTCCTTCTCATACACATCCCTTGCTCGAAATTTCCCAAGTTCATTTCACTTCCAAATCTTTCCATATCGAATCTCTATATTCCAGTAGTATGACGAGGCTAGAACCAGATGAGTTACATTTGAGACGAATGGGATTTGGCTTAATGGGATAATGATAAATAAATCTTGAATTATCCTGAAGTCAGGAGTGGAAGTACACTTTCCAGTCGAGTTGAAATCTTCCAAAATTTTTACTAGTATCTTATATAAGAGAAATAGATTAAAAGCTAGTTCCAAAGTATGAAATTCTAATGGAAAAGTTGAATATTCAATCAGAGAGGGTTTTTAGTTGAAAATAAGAAACTTGTTGAATTCTCAAGCCAAAATGATAAATTTTCTGCATTACAATTAACTTCTTAACCCGAAATGATGGTTTTTAATGAAAAATGATAATTTTTGCAATTTGTTTAGTTTTAAACGGTAGAAAATAAGTTTTTTACGAAAAGAGATAAATTCCAAACAAGGAAAGATTATTTATCCAAAGAGAAAAGGGAATTGAATCGAATTGTGGGATTTTCAATCCAAAAAGACGACTTTTGATCCCGAAATGAAGTATAAATTCTGACAAAAAAAATATCCATTCAAACAAAGTAGTTGTATTTTCTGCAAAGAAATCGAATGGTCAACCAGGAAATATGAATACTCGACCTAATAGTTGGAATCTCTACCAAAATAATTGAATTTGAGAAAAAAGAGTAGTATTCAACCAAAGAGGATCTGGAGTATCGATTATGTTTTATTGTTTTATTATCGAAATGTTTTATGAACTTTCTTTCATCGTTTTAGAAATCGATTGAAAATTTCGGTAAACAATTGATTATAGGTCAAATAAATTATGAAGCATCTAAGGCAGGGCTAATTACACACTGCTTTATTGATGAGTCCAGAGAAATTAGCTCAGGACGAAACGTTTAATATTTCGCAATATTAAAAAAGCTTGATATTCACAAGCATTGATTCGTGAAAATAAAAACTATAGACCCTAATGCCAATATGAGAAATTTCTTATTCACTGAGATTTTTATATTTTTATATACCACCCGCTGAGTGAGGGTCCAGGCCAGCAGACGAGCAGCTTAGCCAGCTTGACGGCGGGCCTAAGTGATGCCGCGTAGTGGGGGTACTGTATTCCGATCTTCAAGTTCCGAATTTTCCTAGTCCAAACCCTTTAAACCTTCTGTTTTTTCTAAGAATTTGTATCCAAAGCTATAGACTTGTGTTTCGGATGGTCTGAGTACGAACCTGAAACCTTTTGAATTCTTGAGAATTGAAATTCGCTACCAAGAACTTGGAATCCCTCATGATCCCGTTCGTGGCTCGTGAGCTTTTCAATTATCAAAAATTTGAGTTTGAACACGGAATCTTCAAGTTAGCAGAACATCGCATTTGTTATATCCCAGGATGTCTTGAACTCACACTGCTTTCTACATTTCATACAAATAATACTCCTAGGGATGTAGAAGATTATCATTTAATTTTGGGTTCAATAAATGTTTTTTATCTATGTTTGTGTTCGTCTTTGCTGTTGTAAGTATATTCGTGTATGTGTTTCTCTTAGTAAAATAATTGTAGGTGTCCTAATATTTTCTGTTTCTCTTAGAACCAACTTTGTTGAATGCTACCTTATATCTTAGAGGTACTCAAGAATTTTTCTAAAAGAGTGTTTGGGACGTTCGAGGACATTCTCCTTTCAATTGATGGTATTACCCATAGTATTGCTTTTCCCTTCCACTATTTACACCAGGTCGAAGTTTATTTTAATGTATAAATCTCTCTGGATTATTCTACTCTGATTGTCGAGATCGTTAAACAGAAAGTCGAACACCTGTTTCAACCAATAGTCCATTTAGGATCATCATAATAAATTTCACAATCTGTTTGCTCGAACTCAAAGAGTTTTACAAAAGCAAAATTTCTCTAGTTCGAAATTAATTGTTCGCAGTTACCCCCAGCCCTCACAGGTAAATTGTTCTTTTGGTTTCTCGCGTAGGTATCTCAATAATAACTCGACACGTTGGATCATTCTTTCCTCCATACTCCTACCCTTGTCTCTACCACCTCGACCTATTAGTCCCTTCCCTCTTGGGCCAGTTGCAAGAGTAGTGTAATTGTCCTTCTGGCGTCTTTTGGGACTCTTTGCGAAAATCTCGAAAACGAAAAAGCAGTTCTTTTTCCGACCTTAACCGAGTAACTTTTCTCCTAAATCCATCCAAGTGTAATGTAGAGGTACGACCTTCCGAAATTTGCAGACCCTTCGTGGCTGAAAAGGCTTCCTCCGAATAATGGTTTAAATTTTTCTCTCAGTAAAAATAATGAACGGATAGCAAATTTTTTATTTTACTTTGATTTAATTAAATTCTTAATTTACCGTGAACCAGCCGATTTAAATTTGTACCATCAACATCTTCCAAAATTGTAAGTAAATAAGTATAAAATATTATTTTTATCAATCAAATCCGATTTACTTTAACATCACCTTCCACGAACTTCCTCTCCGTAATTCCTTGAAGACTCCTCTATCATTCATTTATTAGAGAAATATAAAAAAGAGCAGGGTGGATTTCACCCCTTCGGACTTGGCAAGTCCCACAGTTCCTTCTCTCTTAGCCGCTCGAGAGACTTGGACGATTCTTAATTATAGAAAATATTTGCGAATTTTTACCTTCCGATGTCACTATGATCTCCGTGACGTAACACATCCGAATTCGGATTTTCTCGAATCCTTAAGGATCTGAATCCAAACCTATAATCTCCAAGTTTCTAATTATTCGGGAAAATATTTCATAAAAAGTTTAAACCTTAACTATAAAAAAGTTCCATTTTGAACCAAGAAGATATATTTTTATTTCAATTGATGAATCTTTTACCAGAAAGATGAACTCTCAGTGAAAAGTGTGACACATGATATTGTAAATAAAACATCAATTTATATTTTTCGGATTAGGAACAGTTAAATTCAAACAAAAGAGACGTTTTTTAGACAGAATAGTTTAATTTTCTACAAAAAAGATGAATTTGCATCAGAAACGATAGACCTTCGGCCGAAAGAATGAATTTCTGATGGAAAATGTATTTGATATTTCAAACTAAAAATGTTCAATTTTCGAATCAAAAGCAGTTCAATTCATCTGAATAAAGACAATATTCAGGCGGAAATTCAACCTTGAACTGAAAAAAAAATTTCTAGATGCACAGTTGCATATTTAATTTGAAAAACTAGATTTTTAATGAAGAAGACGGATTCGCAAAAAAAAACACATAATTTTCGAACAAATAGTTTAATTTTCAAATATCAAGGAAGAAGTTTCAAACAAAAATAAAACAGATGAGTTCTCAGTCGAAAAAATAATTTCCAAGCAAAAAGAACGAATAAATTTCCAACAAAATGTTGGAATCTCCTAAGAAAAATGTTTATTCTTATCTGAAACGATCAATTTTTGATCAAGAAAGTATCGAACTTCGAATCAAAAACAGTATCATTTTTTTCTGAAATTTATTTCACCGGCTGAGAATGCAACTTTATTATTACAAATTGATCTGTTGGGCTGAAAATGATTGTCTTCATTTTCAAATCATTTTCTCCTAAATAAAAACGCTTACGTTAAAGAACTGGTTTTTTTAATTGGAGACAAATATTTGTCCAAGTGACTTCATTCAAGAAGTACCTGGATGATAAAATTTACACAATCTTGACTTTTTCAGCGAGTTTCACTCGTGGGTAGAATTCTTCAAATTATATAATCCTCAACAATTTGGAAATCACAACTCACTATAAAAATGACTTACTCGTATCATAAACATTTCTGGTGTCGAACACCATTTTAGAAGTTGAAATTGTCCTCAAATTTGGAAATAAATCCTCCAATAAATTAAAACGTTGATGATTTTTTTAAAGAGAAATCTGTGATTATAATAATATTCTCTGATCGAATGTGTCTTTTTGAAACAATAATTCAATTATCTGGTTGAAAATACATCTTCTTTGGTTGAAAATGAAACAATTCTGTCCCAGGTCCAAGTACTACATTGAAATTTTGATTGTTTTGTTGCAGTGATATCTCATGGTCGAGGATTCAAATATTTTGTTAAAATTCGTCTTTCTGGATTGGAAATCCAATAAATGGTTGAGGATGAACTTCTTGATCGTTTTTGGTTGAAATTGAAACTTTTCTTGTTGAAGATGCATATTCATGAGTTGAAAATTCAACTGTTTGCTGTAAAATGCAACTGCATTTTATCATAAATTCTTTATTATTAGTCTTTAGGCTGCAAAATTCGACTAGAAGGTTTAGAATGCATCCACTTCGGTAGAAAACGGTAGAAAAGACATCTTTCTCTGTGGAAAATCCATATTTTTGATTGAGGAAATTATTCGATTGTCTTTTAATAGAAATCGTCTTTGTTGACGATAAAAATCTAAATATTTCATCTCAAAATTATCTTTATGGTTCAGAATTAATCCTAAGAGGAAAAATTGAATTGTCCCTAAGCAGGTCATCTCTCTAGCTAAGCAATTTAATTACTTGGTTAAATTTAAGGTTTAAGGTCTTGGTTGATTTGAATGGTCATTTTTCTTCTTGTTTTGGTTTAATTTTTTTTTCTGTTGTGAGTTCAACTGTTAGGTTCAAAGATCTTCTTCAAAGAACATCTTTTCTGGTCGATGATTCAAATTTTATGTTGAAAATTTTTTTTTCTAATTGAACAATCATTCTTTCGTAATAGGACATTTATCTTCATAGGTTTGCAAATCGGCTCTATGACTGGAAAGTAACTTCTCCGTTCAAAATATATATTTTTAGTCAAATATTTAAATGCCTATTTGATAATTCAATCATTTCGTAGGAATTACCCTTTATGGAAAGTAAAATGGACGAGACATATTATTGAAACGGAAATCAACTTCATGGCAGATGATTCGTTCATTTGACTCGAAACTTCAACTACTTGTTTGGAAATTAAACTTTTTGTTGGAATATTCACATCCTTCAATCGATGAGAATCCATCTTCTTGGTTGCGAATCATTTTTTTTAACGCCTGAGGAGGAGGAAAGTTTCTTCAATTGAAAAAATTTATTTTGTTCAAGGTAAATTTTTTTATATTGAAGGAAGGTTCTTTTTGTCCTAGTTTGAATTATTCTCAAAGGTTTTCTTTGCTTTTTACATTTCTCCTTTGTTAAATGAAAAAAGACTCGAGTACGGTTCCTTTATTTGAGACAAATATTTTTCCGAACGACGACTCATTTCTTTATGAAATCGCGTTGTGAGAAAACTACGCCTGCGAATTGAATACCATGTACACATAAATGATCAAATTTACACAGTTATGACGAGTTTCAAGGCAAAGAAGAACGAATCTTGGAATCTATCAAATATGTAAGAAAAATCGATTATGCCCCTCCAATATATATTTTTCATTTATATATGATGAAACATCATAATGATCTCTTCATTCTTTTTTCTTCACGAAATAGTTTAACAATTAGTTTTTCGTCTATGTTTTCAGAAAATGAAGAATTCTCTGTCTTTTTTGTTACTCTCGTCAGCAGTCTTCCTGAACTTTATTGGTAAATAAAATTCTTCAAATATTTTTATGCTTAAAAGTTCTAAAATTAGTACTCATTTTATAATACAACAATTATAATACTATTTCGTGAATGATTAATTTTCATTACCTAATATTCAACTATTCTTGTTTTGATTGATATTTCATGTTTTTTAGAATAAAAATATTGTGAAAAACCTTCTCTCTATTCCTTTGCACACCTCATCACTAACTCAGGGGTGAGACGGATCAACAGTTCGAGGTGTGTTCCAAACCACCAAGAGCGACAGCTACTTAAAAGGCGGGAATCGAACCCGCTACCAGACAGCGTAGGGCCAAAGCTCATGCCTTAGCCCCCACGACAAATGATCACTCTTATAAAAATTTATTTATTCCTTTTTTTTTACTGTTTAGATACAAATTTAATTTATTGGGCGGAAATTCATTTTTGTAGTTTTTTTTTTGTTTTAAATAAATTACTCCATATGAAGATCCAGATAATAGTGTTTCAGTTTAGAATATATACTGCTCCCAAAAATTAAACGATATCAAAAAATATCCAAAGTTTCTGGGTGATTTCCAACATGCGAAATCTCAGAGAAAAATGGTCGTACAGAAAATGAATGGAGAGGAATTGTAACTGCAAGTGTCTGCTTTTTAGATCCGGACTGTGAAACTTTTCAAGTGTGAGCGATTTTTGAGTAATCATCCAAAAACTAACGAAAAAAATTTTCCCCCAATTTTTGCTTCTCTTCAAAATGGTCGGTGGGTTCAAAAGGATTTCATGCGAGCAAAAAGTTTTTTTATAGAATTCAAAACTCTGATTCCATTTTCTATGCGATGATTTGTTGCCGAGTAATTGATCGTCAAAGTTAAATTTGACTTTTCGTTTCGATCAACCATCTTTCTCTGAGTTATCGCATGTAGAAAATCGTCCAAAAATGTGGAATCTATTCATATTCTTCAATTTTCGGAGTATTGTACGTATTTTGTTGAAACATGATCTTTTTAGGTACAACAATAATCTTCTCGAATAAGAATCCACCTTTTTGGATCAATATAAAAATATTCGTTCAAAAATTTATCTTTTGATTGTAGAATCAGCACTTCGAATTATTAATAAATTCTTCAGTTGAAAAAGAACCTATTTTGTCAGAAATTTATTTTTTGGTTGAGAATTCATCTTCTAGCTAAGAAACTCGTATTGTTCTGTGTTCGAACCAGGATTTTCCAAATTCGGCGCGTGCAATTATTCGTGACTCTCCAATCACATGTGGAAATTAGATAGATCTATGACAGGTATAGCCTCTACCAAAGTGCTGAAAGTGCAACGAGGGATGCAATGCTCCTCGTTTGGTTAAGAAAAAAAACTCAAATCTATAAATGAATTGTCTTCGTAAAAATTATTGCCAAATTTTACCTCAACATCTGCTGCCTCATCCGGAGATAGAACGGTCGCCCCGGCTTGCCACCCTAACAGTCACTACACGCAAAAAAAATATAAGACGCTTCTGGTCACAGGAGCCATGACACCGTTGATGCTCGTTTGATCGTAGCCATATCGCTTACGAGAGAAAAATGTCACGGTGTGGTACGCTTCATAGCGCTGCAGTGACAGCCCGAAACCATGCTCGTCGCTGATCGTATGCGCTATCGTTCCACCGCTTTGCATTACACAGCCGCGAAATGATAGTGCTTACGATCAGTGACAAGCATGGTTTCGGGCTGACATTGCAGCGCTTTGAAGCATTCGACACTGACAATTTTCTCTCGTAAGCGATATGGCTATGACCGAACGAAGCATCGACGGTGTCGTGACTCCTGTGACCAGAAGCGTCTTATATTTTTTTGCGTGTATGCGAGCTGGTAACTGGTCGATCTACGGAAGATATGCAGAGGCTTCGTCGAACAGCCGCAATTGCCCTTTCTTCTGCATGACGACGATCTTCGGTAGATCAGTAAAGGGCTGACCTACAATCAACGCGACTTGCTGCACCTCGTTCGGAACAACGTATGCATCAACATTGGCTTCCGCTAAATCTATCTGGAGCTTGATGGTGCAAACTTTACATTGCCATACCGTAGCACCTCCGAATCCTCTAGATACTCTGTCTGTTGCGCGACTTTTTATCTTTGCTTTGACAGCATCACTTGGCTGCAAAATAACAGACTCACTACCCGGATCGATATATGCCCGCATTTGTTTATAATTTGCCCAAGCATCAAAGAAGCGAGCGTCATTGCTCTATCGACCAGATCCAATGCTGAACACACTCGGCTCTTTTTTTTCCTGTGTTTTTAAATTTCTCGCGTACACTGAAAACTCCATATTGCTGTGACAGCACAAAAAATGAATCGCTCTGACACGTATACGGTAGAGCTGCGACAGCGTCATAATGGCGTTGCTATGGCTACCTGCGTTGGTTAATTTCTGGAACCATATTCAGGGTATCGCTTTCGTAGCGAAGTGTGTCGCTCTGAGAGCCCTACGTGTGAACTTCCGACCACGATGCTCTTTATATCGTGTTGACAACGACAAAGTAACCTTGCGACCACTCTAATACTGCTACCATATCAATATGGAGTTTTCCGTGTAGCGTCCCGGCTGATTACACTGAAAACAAGTAAATTCCTTGTTAGCGGGCTGTTTTCTCACGTCCTTATCTTTTTCATTGTTCTTGTTGCCTTCGTTTGAGTACCTAAAAGGGCAGCGGGGTCGACGCTGTTTTCGCTTTCCATCTTTATTATTTTCGTTTCTGCTTGAATTTGGATTCTTATTGTATCTAGAAAAATCAAAGCAAATCTTCTAAGTTTGTATAATCGGCTCCACGGATACTTGCTTGAACGGCTTCGTCTTTTTTGCCGTAAGTAACACACTCTGCTGCGTCTCGACCAGTTATGTTACATGCATCTATTAATCCAATTTTTTGGGAATGATGAGTCGCCATATCTTCGTCGCGTTTTTCAGTTCTCTCCAACATAGTTATTATTCGAACTGGCATCTCGGTGCGATGTTTAAAAGTAATTATTCATTTTTCTTCCTACTCGAGCTAGGTTAAAGCAATAGAGTCAAGACCCTCATACCAAGTGCGTGCAAGCCCTCTGAATCGTTCGGTTATATAATCAGCTATTGTTGCATCGCTTCATATATGCTGCCGCTTTAAACCTTTAATCTTCTCGATTCACTTTTCCACCGATCATGTTTATGGCGATCTTGATTCATGTTTACAGATATTAGAAATACACAGTCACCACAAAATTGTATTCTCACTTGATTGCACACTGTTTTATTTCTTAGCACGTAGTTAGATGCAATCCCACTTTTGATGTGAGATTCGATAAAATTAGGGAAGAATCGAGGTTATATCAATAATCGAAGATTTATCAATTAGTGATAAAAGAAGCGAGTGTATTCTTGTACGTTGTACAGACTTTGAATATAAAAATGGTATTCCCCACGCAACAGCTCGTTTCAAGGGATCGATCGACACTGCCCATCTACTTCTCATCTTGTCTATCAGACCACTGTCTCTTACTCAGACTCTTGTTTAGAGGCTTGTCCTATCGCGATTCGCCGGCGATGCCATGCCAAACACTGCGCCCTCGATTCGGAGCTTACACACCTAACCTAAGTTTTTATATTTCCGCACCTGAGCGAATCAGTGATCAAAATATTCTTGATATAATTTTTTTCTTTTCACGACATTGCTTAAAATGAATTCCCTATATATTTCGAGAAAATTATTAATTTTTTGTCTTTTTTGTTCCTCTTGTTAGCAGTCTACCTTAATCTTGTTGATAGGTGTAGTTTTCCGTATATTTTTATTTATTAACTCATATATCCTAAGTATCAGCGATAAAAGTCTGAGAGATGAGGATCTGGGACGACGAGAAAGAACTTTTGAAAGTCTGGCGAAATAGGCAAGAGTGAGGGGGGAGGAGGGAATAGATTGAAAACTGCGAGGTGGGGATCAACAGAACGCAGCGGGGTTTGCAGAAGGGTAAAAAACATAGAGATCAGAACGATAGAAGTGGGGGAAGTGAAACTGGCATTCTGGAACGTGTCGGGATTAAAAATCAAAGACTTAGGTTTCTGCGAGGAATTGAAAAAATGGGACGTAGTAATGATGAGTGAGATATGGGTGGAGGAGAGAGATTAGAAAAGGATAGAGAAAAAACTATCAAAGACATATGTTTGGAAGATGCAATAAGCAAGAAAGGAACATGAGGAAGGGAGAGGGACGGGCGGCATGGTATCAGGGGTGAGGAAGCGTCTTGGGTAGAACAGGGAACTAAGGATGATGGGAAAACAAAGGACAGAGTAATGATGAGAAGAAATAAAGTGGGTGAAAAAGGGTAGCAGTAGTCTGTATGTACAGGAGAAGAGAAGAGGAGGGATGGAAAGTTATAAGGAGGTGGATTGAAGAAAACGAGAGGGGTTGGTAGTGAAAAGGGGTGACCTAAATGCATGGACTGGAGATCAAGGAGGGGAGTTATGGGATTAAGAGGAGGAGGCGTTCATGAGAAGATCGAAACATAGAGAAACAGATCGGGAGGGTAGGGTGCTTTTGGACCTGATAACAGAAGTAGGGTGGTTCATCTGCAATGGCAATACTACAGTTGACGAGGATGGTAAAATAACATTTGCAGGAAAAGGGGAGACCGTAATGGACCACATTTCAGCAGAAGAGAGAGTAATAAAGCTAATGGTAGGGATGGAAGTGGGCAAGTAGATGAGCTCTGAGCACTTTCCGGTACTAGCGAAACTAAAAGGAAGAGGTCATAGCCATTTGAGAGGTGAGAAGGGAGGGGGAGAAGTAAGAACAGAAAACGAAGGGCGCTGGGGGAGAGAAAGAATGGAAGAATTCAGAGAAAAAATGAAGAACAAGAATCTGAAAGGTGTAGAATAGGAAGGGGTAAACGAGATATTAGAAAGAATGAAAGGAGTGATTAAGAAGGTAAAAGAGGTGGTGAGACCAAAAGGGGAGGGGGATATAGAAGGAAAAGGTTGTTGGGTTGAGGAATGTAAAAAAGGCAAAGATAGAATAAAGGATAGTGTAAGAGAATGGAAAAGGGGAAAGATCAGCAAAAAGGTGTATAAAAGGAGAAAACGAGTATATGAGGGAATTTCCAACGAGAAAAGGCAGGAGATAGAAAGAAGAGAGGAAATTCAAATGACATAAGCAGGGAGGAAGTGAACAAGGTAATAGACAGGCTGAAAAGGAATAAAGCGACAGGAGAGGATGGCGTAGAGAATGAAGTTCTGAAGTATGGGGGGGAGAGGGTGTGAGAGAAGAGACGTAGAGAATCTGTAACAAAGCTTGGAGAGGAGAAGGTTGGCCTGAAGAATGGAGGATGGGAGTAGTGATTCCGCTAATTAAAAAAGGAGAGGGTAAAAAGGTAGAGGATTATAGAGGTATAACTCTGATGTCGGTGGGGCAGAAAATCTATGCGGAAGTGCCCAGAAACAGGTTAGAGAGTCAAGTAGATAAGGAAGGATTTATCCCTCACAACCAGACGGGGTTTAGGGAAGGTATGGGAGCAATCGATAAAATTCACGTCCTAAACTATCTAAAGAATAGGAACTTGGATCGGAAAAGAGGAAAATATTGTAGTCTTGTTTGTAGACTTCAAGGCAGCGTTCAACTCAGTGAAAAGGAGAGTGTTGTGACAAGCAAAAAACGAGAGAGGAATAGATGAAGGGCTGATTGAAAGGATGAAAGAAATATTTGTGGAGACGAGATTCAGAGTTAGTATAGGAAAAGAGGAAGGAGAGGAATTTTGTACACAGAGAGGACTCAGGCAAGGTTGCCCGTTGAGTCCGCTGCTGTTTTGTATAATGCTAGCAGACTTAGGGGGAAAGCTAAAGAACAACAGAAAAGGAGGTACATTTTTAGGAAGCATATGGGAACATGTTTTAGAGGTATGTACTGGAGGAGGAGAGGAAGGAAGGAGTGTGAGTGATTGTGCGAAAGGAATATTGGATGAAAGTGGTCAGAGAGTAGAATGGATGAGAAGACTTGAAGAACTAAGAGAAGAAAAAACCAAGGGTTTGGCCGGATGAAAGCACGTTAGATATGTAAAGTAAAAAATGTGAGAAATCTATGAAATTGAGAGATGGTCAGAGGAAACGGAAGCCCTGGAAGCTCGATCATCTGAACTTAGTATCGGTGTGAATAGTAGAAAACAGCCGAAAAATTAGTTGTTAGGCGTTATACTTAAGTTAGAATGAGTAGTTTAAGGCACTTATGTAACCTATTGTAAAGGGAACGGAGGCTCTCGAACCCGTAGAAGGGAAGAGAATAAATAACATTACATGGCATGACATATATTTATTAATGATCCATTCCTTTATTCAGTAATTCTCTCTTGAACGTTTTGTTACTTCTACTTCTAATACTAATTATACTTTGTGAAATTTTTTATATATGTTTGAAGATTTGATATTTTGGTTCAAAATTAAAATGTTGTTTAGAAAACTCATTTTTTCAGCACAAAGTTTAACCTTTCTGATTAAAAATTAATTGTTTATTAGGAATCTATATATTTCGTGAAAATCTAACCTTTTATGATAGAAAATTATATTCTTGAGTTGAAGACCAACTGTGACGATGAATAATAATCAGGTCGGGATTCAACTACTTGCTAGAAAAATTGAACTATTTGCTCGGAAATGCAACTGTTTTCCGTCAGAATACACATACTTTTTGTCTAAATTTATCCTTCATGGTAGACAAGACATCTTTTCCCGTTGGAAATCCACATTTTTGGCTGAGAAAATAATTCATTTGTCTTCTAATGAAAATCGTTTTTGTGTCTGAAAATTCGAAAATTGTGGTTAAGATTTTTTGTGTTGGAATATTAATATTTGTTGTTTTCAAATTATACTGCTTATTGTAAGTTCATCTTTTGAGGTTGAAGTTCAACTGTTTTGTTCTAAATTCAACTACTTCCTTCTAACTTCGATGATTGTTTTGAAAATTCAATTATTTTGTTGAAGCCAACTTTTCTGAACGATAATTAGAGTCCAATGTTGCAATTTTTCTTCCCTTTACCGGAAACTCATCTTTTGTAATAAAAAATGTATCTTCCTCATTCCGTAATTCATGTTCAAACAGAATTCAAACAGTAATTCAAACAGTTGAAATCCGAAAGAAAAAAATATTGATGTTCAACCGAAGATAGAACAGTAATATTTTTAGGTTAAAAACCGATTTCAAACCAAAACATAAAAGTTCTCAACGAAAACAAGGAATCTCCTACTGAAAGAATCAAATTTTCAAGAATATAAATTTATTCTCACTGAAATAGATAAATTGACAATCAAAATTTGGAGAGTCTGTATTTAATGAAATGAAATAGTTTTTCAGTTAAAAGAATTTCTTATAAAAAACAAACAACAACCTTCAACAAGAAAAACTAAATCTCAAAGAAATTATTACGTTGTCCAACAAAATGAGGCAGAATTTTAAACTAGAATGATTAGGCATAGATCAATTTCAACCAAACAATACAATTTTTCAACGGAATGATTGGATTTGGAATAATAAAAATCACAATTTTCAAACAAAAATAGAAAAGTAACATTCTGGTCAAAAATATCAATTTTTAACAAAACATAAGTGTTTTCAACTAGATGAATTTCGGACTCAAATTATAAAAATTCAACTGTATAACTTGTAACGTGGTGGCTTGACATCCGTTATGGATCCTCTCCAAATTTGATTTATTTGAGATGTTTGACCCGCGGTAAACTGGATGGCCAACGCGAGCTCAAACTCTCATCATATGAGGAAATAAGGTAAACTTACTTTGATATTTGAATGTGTATGGAAAGGTTAGCAATTTTACCATTTTTTCTTGTATTCAGGGGTAGGATTATTAAATAAGAAGAAACGCTGTAAAAGGAAATTGACGTCCTGCCTGGATTTCGATCCGCTACTCCAGCATCTACGCGGGAAATCTCCCAGCCGAGGGCAGCAGCAGCAGCAACAACAACAACAACTACTACAAACGTTACTTTTTCTCCACTACCATTCAGCACTCAAAATCCCACCATTGGTCAAGCACTCACTGTCCACACATGTATTCTGCAACTTACGGGCCGTTCACATGATCTCGGGACACCAAAACGAGATGAGAGGCGTACACGGAAAGGGAAATGGTACGTCTGCACGCTCCACACTGAGTCGTTCATCTGCTCTGATGCGTGCACGCATGAATGCTTATTTTGGGCAGCAAGACGGCGCTGGTGTTGTCTGAATACGCGCCAAACTCTTCCGGCGGATGATCCGCCGAGCTCCCGGATCATTTTCAAACCGTCGTCTCCCTCGGAGTCCGAGGGCTCGGGTTCGGCGGATTATCCGCCGATTACTTGAGCGCGTGAACAAACGAGTTTACTTGCCGCGCCACACGCCGAGGAAACGGGCATTCAGGTGTCCACGCATCAGAGCAGACGACCGTCTCAGTGCGGAGCGCGCAGACGCCCCATTTTCCTTTTCGTGTATAACGAATCTCTGAATTTTCCGCCTGTCAAAAACCGCACGGACTATAGTAATCTTGCCACTACCACCGTACCACTCACTTAACGGCAAATAGTACACGGCCACGAGGCGCTGGTCAGCTCACGATCTACTCTACCGGCGAGTCCGATTGTGAGAGCAGCACTTGCTGGACAGTGATTTCGCCGTAAGAAAAGCAAGGGAAGGAGCAGCGAAGCAAAAGGGCCTCCGTAGTCCGTGTTGGCCTACCCCATGGGTAATACTTCTAACTGTTTGTACCAAGACGAGGTTTCCAATCTTTCACGCCAGGCTTGGCGTCGAAGTCAGAAGTCCAGCGCCACCAGGTTCAGGTAGGCGTCAAGCCTTTTGTAGTGTTTTCGGGATAACTTCTGGAGCGTGTGTAAATATGCTGCAGGGTTCCGTATTCGGGATTTCTTCGAGTGAGAACCAATACCGTAAGTAAGGAAGATATAAAATGCTGCGCGGACACTCAGGCCTTCCGCCATTTGTGGGAAGTGCGATCGAGTACCTAACGGAGCTACATGATGTTGTTATGTCTTCGATATTAGGATGAGCATCTCTTGGTTTCTCTTCTGTTATTCATTTTGTTTTTGTCGTTAGGTTTTTCTCTTTTCTCGATTCTGTTTGTTGATTGCGGTATTTAAAAGTGATGTTCAAGCAAGTATATTTAAACCTCTATATCTGTGATTTTTTAGCATCGTTTATTTTCTATAACGTTTCTCGCTCTCATGACCATTCCTGACCCTGAGCTAGGGCAATCCTTTCAGCTAGCAAAAGTTCAGGTTCAACTAAAAATAAGAAGCATCCATTTGACTGGCGACATGAAAAAGGTGTCTGGCGCCACCAAGTAATAAAACCCTTCTTACTTTTTGTTACCTCCTTTATATTTTAGCCATCACCATTACGACATCACTCCCAGTTTTATGTCCCATGGAGCTGGGAAAGTCGTTGAAAAAGATGGTGCCCAACGTGGGTCCCGTAACGTTATAGATTGAGACAAGATTGTTTTTCCTGAATGCCATTGCAGCTAGTGGGTAGATGCCATGAGATTGATTTCTGGTGATTTCGATTCTATTTATGTGTCTCTGAAATTTGGTTGATTGGATTCGAATACGATTTCGTAATTTCAACCTGATTTGAAATTCGGTTCCGAAGATTATTAGAGGTGGTTCAAATCTGACTTCCGAAATCATCTTGATTTAATTCGTGTTTGGTTCCAAAATAATTTTATTCTATTGAATCTGATTTAAGAAAAGGATCACATCCAAGTTCCTCATTTCAACTGATTTCAGGGTCGACATCAGCTGATTTCGATTTCGTTTTGTTGGATTTAATTTTGATTTCATTTGGTTTGATTTTTGATGCCGTTTGATCTCGTTGACTGCATTTTATCTGTCTCATTTATTATTTGTTTACTTGAATCTTATTAACTTGCCATTCCACCCTGTGGTATTTACCATGTGCCTCTAAAATTTATTACTGTGGGTTCGAGGGTAATTACTTGTCTAACTTTCTGAAATGATTTTATACCCCTGATTTTTGCTGGCTCATTAATTATTCTCTATTACTCCTGTGATTTTTGTTGTTAAAATTGGTTGAAAACATGTGACCACGTAAAGTAGGGTGTAGTAATCTCTTCCAAGATTTTCGAAAAATTTGCAGTTGATTTGAAATATACTTTTACGTTGTACCGCCCTGTAAGTAATCGAGCATTGAAGCTGAATTAGAGCTCAAGAAAAATCAGGAATCGGAATTTTATCGTTTCTTTGGATTCATGGGATTTCAAAATTGTGAAGGATTTTAGATTATTTAGTTTCTGAATATTGTGGCTTCGAGCAGAATGGAACATTCTACAATAACAACTGACAAGTTGTTGTCGGAAACTACTGATTCTATCATCAGCTGGGCGAGTTCTCCGTCAGCAGATGAACTCCGCGGAACACTCAAATATCTTCGTAAGAAATAGGGCCAGTATAGTGACATTTGCGTCGCTTTGTAAAACCGAACACTCATATACCCCCGCTAGTCACTCTTGTATGACACCTGCTTCCTTTCAGAATGTGGTTTAATCGACAGGGCTTGGGATGACCCCTTATACCAGCGATTATGGTCAGGCTTGTGGCGTATACGATAACGCGCAACCCTTTACTTTTCCGAATTTCTCAGGGCTGCGCAGTTGGATTTTGCAAGAGGAGGATCTGAACTCCAATACCAGCCTTGTAACAGCAACATTTCCGCACAATAATCATGGCAATAATACAAATCCATTTCCAGGTTAGTCCTCACCAACTAGTGATCCATTTTGTACAGATCACATTTTACCCAACTATTTAGATACCAAATACAAAGTGCAAACTTCCTCCCCTAGTCCGATAAGCGATTTGCCGATACCTGCTATGCTGCGGAGTAGGGACAATATTCATGCGGTTGTCAGAAAATGGGGAATCGAGTACGATGAAAAACGGGATAGCAGTGCGGAATAGTTCCTAACTCTAGTTGAGGAGTGTCGAAAAGGTAGTTATTTGTCAGGTTAAGATCTTCGCAGGGTTCTCCCATTTTTATCAGAAGCTCCTGCTCACGATTAGGACAGGTTTACTAGTGGAAAACGTGGGAGTAGTTCACCAGCCTTTCCGGCGTAGGTATGGAGGATTGAATTTCCAAGCACGCATTAGGGATAAGGGGCGTAGGTGGACTCAGGGTCCAGAAAAGCCGATGGCTGACCATCTGCTAAATATCCGTCTAATCCTCCGTCACTAAGTCCCTTCAATATCAGAGTAAGAGAAATTACACATGGCTATAACCAACTTACACTTCAAGTTTCTGGATACTTTGCCTAAAGTTGAATATGCATATCGTGCGAATGTTAGGAAGACCGAGGGTATGCAGCTGCTGAAAGCAAACCCGTTGCCCAAGCTAACAATAATAATGGGAGTAGTAATGATACAAATGATAGCAACGGTAGTTTTTAATAATAAAACGGCAACAATAAGAAGCAAGGCGGTGAAGATCGAGATAAAAAACGCAGTGGGAAACGTCGCGGTGCGGTGGTGCGAGCTCCCATCCCGAGAACAATAATAATTCGGATAACAATTTAGATAACGCTTGCACTAGAGCAGGTCCTCCTGAGGTACAGGCTCCTTCTGTGCCCAATCTCTTGAGCTATTTTCCGCCGTATTTGAAGTACGGCTTTTATCCTGGCATTCCTCAGGCACATATGATGCTTGCTGATTTCGGTTACTCTCTATTGGGTACCCCAGCCGTCGAAGCGTCGAATTTTTCGACCACTGCCATGAGTGCTTATGAACGAGGACCAGCGCAACCAAGCACAGTGCACAGTGAAGCTGGTGGCACACGAAGAGATGTGCTTTGAGGATGCTGGAATTTTGGAGAGCCAGGACACGGCCATTGTGCCTACTCTAAACCAATGAGCATTTTTTGCTACAGCTGTGACAGACCCGGTCAAAACCCGACGAGCTGTAGAGGATGCTCCTGACCCAGACTGGGAAACTATTAAGGGTAAGTGAAAACAGGGTCCAATCACTGCCCGCATTCATTCTTAGGGCCCCTCAGACTTTCTTTAATCAAGTCGATTCAGTGCTCGATAAGAGGCGCCTGTCTATTACTGTTTCCGTGAACGGCCAACCACTAAACGGACTTCTAAATCCCGGCTCATGCTGCACTTATATAGGCAGAAAAGCTTTTGGGAGGTTCCTAGTTTAGTTGAGAAATGAGCTGATGAGCTTCGCTCAAGTATAATGTATCCTAAGGAGGTAATGGAGGAAACTGCCGGACAAGCCACTTTACCACTTGAGTTCTTAGGTATAAGCAAATTTTAACCGATTCCTTTTGCGCCAATTTTCGACTAAGAAGTCTTGTTTGGTCACGATTTCGCAGAGTTGTTCGATTTTTATGGAAGGTTTAAGCCTCGAATTCGGAAGTTAGGTAACGGCACTTGAAGATCGTATGAGGGACAGAAAATTGGATTTGAGCCAACCTTGTCGAATAATAATGAAAATCTGAATGTTCAGGAGAGGATGATTGATATCCCTCTTCCATATCAATCGGCACGAGCCTGCGCTGGCACAAAGGAATTAGCGCCTCAACAGGCTAAATACTTGAACAATTTCCTTGGAATGAAAATTACTCCCATGTCAGCCAAGCTTCCGGCATGGCGGAATGCTTGGTATAGCACCATATTTAAGTTCAAGGACATCCTTGCATCCGACAGGCCTATCAGCGTCCCTCTCCTAAGATGAAATAATCTTTGAGGGAATCCGCCCAAAAGCTGGAAAACGAATAAATTATCAGTACCAGCAAAAGCGAGTGGTGCAACCATGTGGTAATGGTTAGGAAATTACAGAATCTGTATCGATTTTGGAGAATTAAATGAGGTAGGCAAAGGAAGACGCATACCAAATGCGCGAAAGCAATGCCATTCTAGATAAGCTCTCTTCCACACGATACATTCCCAACATCGATCTTAGCCAAGCGTTTAACCAGATCCCTCTTCCTGAGAAGCGCAAAGACTTCACTGCTCATCCTGTGCCGGGTGAGGGATTCTATCATTACAATCGTATGCCTTTCGGCTTTCTCGGAGCTCCGGAGCACATCCACTGGTTGAAGAGTGTCTTCTATGCCTTTATAAAAAACAGGCTAGCTGTCGATCCAGACAAGAGCGAGAAGATCGAGCCAATAACATCTTTTCCGGCTCCCGCTAATTTGCGTAAACTCTGACGGTTTCCAGGCGTGTTTTCGTGGTACAGGTGGTTTATTAAAGATTTACCCGCCAGAGCAGAACCCCTTTATCGACTGCTACAGAAAAGTCGAAGGGTTTGGCGGTGGTATGAGCGGTGGAAAAATTTGGACTATATCTCGAGGGGTTTCACTTCGAAGTGATCATGGACCACATTAGTCTTCGATGGCTCTATAATCTAAGAAATCCTACCGACAGATAAGGGAGATTGGCCCTCAAGCTGTAACTATATGATTTTGAGGTTAAAAACAGGAAAGGTTCCATTCGCTCTCACGCATGTTCGAGCGAGACCTTGAAGAGGTATGTGCCATTACGAAAACCGATGATATGTGGTACGTCCGGAGGACAAATTTAGTCCAGGAGATGCCCAACCAATCCCCTGACTGGAAGCTGGAAGACAATCAGCTATATTGTCAACGCCGTCACCATCCTACTGGAGCATTATTGCCTGATTCGGAGGGTTGGAAGCTGGTCCTGCCTTTGGAGCTCCACAGTAAGGCTATTAGTGAAGCACACGATTCGACACGTTCGGACTCTAAGGACTCGACAAAAAATTTCCAGCGTCTTTCGTCGCTTCATTATTATTCAGGCCTGTTTAATGACGTTGCAGAATACGTTCGAACATGCAAAACCTGCCAAAGGATGAAGGTAGACCAGGTGAGTCCAGTAGGTCTCATGGGCAAATGAGTAATTGAGCAGCTATGGACGGTAGTGGCAGCAGATATGATGGGCCCGTTTCTACCCAGCCGATTTGGTTATCAGTATGTCCTGTTCTTCCAAGACACGTTCATGGAATGGTTCGAGGTATTCCCTCTGAGGAAAGCCCATGCCGCTAACGTTCAAAAATGTTTCGAGGAAACAGTCATTTTCACATGGGGAACTTCCGAGGTACTCTTTGCGGACAATGGTACCGAGTTTTTGAACAAGTTGATGTCACGGGTTGCGTCGGAATCAACTATGAGGCACTCGACTACCCCACCGCATCATGCGCAAGCTAATCCGGTGGAGCGGGTAAATCGAGTGCTTAAGACCATGATATCATCCTTTGTAGAAGATGATCATTAGAACTGGGATAAACGCCTCCCTGATTTCCGCTTCGCATACAGTACGGCCGTACAAAGTTCGACTCTAGTATCGCCAGCGCTATTAAACTTTGGTAGCAAGCCTAGACTGGCAAAGTCACTAGGGGAACAGGTAGAGGGAGCTCCCGATATTGTGCCCTTAGCTGTAGAGGACTGAAATCTTAGGGTTAGGAGATTGTCGGCTTTCAGAGATTTAGTGGCGCATCGTCTGAACGTAGCGTCAGATCGACCAGCGCATTATTCTAGTCACCGTAGACACGGAATTCACTATCAAGTAAGCGATATCGTCTGGCGAGTAACCCAAACTTTGTGGTCGTTGTCGACTATGTTGCCAGGAAATTGTCACTTAAGTACGCGGTACCATTCAGGGTTACAAAAGTCATCAGTCCGGTTGTTTATGAGATCCAAGATCAGTCAGGGATAGTTGAAAAGGCTCACATTAAGGAATTTGAGCATTACTGAAGTGTAGAGGCCATTCCGGTCGTAGGAAGTTCGTTTACAGTCAATGTCAGATATCGATTCCCGGTGGACGCGGGGATCTCGCAGAAGTGCCACTACTGCCCGAACCCGGTCGCTGAACCCGAACCTGCAAAGAGTCCACAAAGGAAAAAGAGCGGGGAGCCCCGAAAGAGCAGGAAGCAACCAAGCAGATCACGCCGGAAATGACATCACCATGAAGTTGCCTTCAATCGAAAAGAGAGGAAGGCCAAGGCGGCGAACCTTCGAAGTCGCAGTCGACCACCTCATCTGCTGCCGCGGTCAAGAAAGGCCCCAAAAGATCGAAGGGAGCGACACATAAGACCTAAATCCCCGCTGAGCCCAGGGGGTGAGGAGGGAGGAAGGAGGACCCCAGAGCAGCAATTGGCCTAAAAATCGAGAGTAGGGTATCTTCTGATCCGTTTCCCGTCCCGAGGCCAACGGTGGATACTGGCGTGAATAGTTAGTCATAAGCACTTTACCATACAATTTTTAGTTTCGTTTAGTTGAGTTTTCCTTCTTCTTGTAGTTTCTCGGTTTTACAATTGATCACAAGCACTTTATCGTCTGATTCCGAGTCCCGTTTGATCTTTTTCCTTTCTTGTAGTATCTAAGTTGTATAGGTAGTCGTAAGCAGTCTCCATCCCGGTTCTTTAGCTGTTAGGTTCTAGAGTTAGTCATAAGCGTTTTACCGTTCAAGTTGAGTTATGTGTAGTTTTTTCCCCTCTTCCGTGCAGGTTCTAAGTTGTATAGTAAGTCATAAGCATTTTAATGTTCATGTTCTCTAGATGTTGGGTCGTACAGTAAGTTGGAGGCGTTTTTTTCCTTTTCTCTCCGCGTTCGAGTTTGAATTCAGTTGCAGGCATTTATGCATGGAGAAAGAAACAGTCTGGGAAAGGAACATTTATTGTCATAATCTTTGTCTATATGGACCGATTGTTTCTGTTGGATTGAGGCCCCCCAAGTCCAGTTGAACTAGGTTTTGACAAGTGGAAGACTAACTTCAGAACGCAGCAATATCTTTCAGTTAACTGACCGAGTAGATGGCAGGCCAGAATCAGCGTCATTCTTTCTTGTTTTTACACAATTACTGTCATGATTGGGCATGCCAAATGGCTGCCAGAGAATATAAGATTTTCTTTTCTGTTTTTCTTTCCGAACACTCAGACAGAAAGTTCTGGTCCAGAAACTGCTCACATGTGCTCCAGGTATGTGATAAGACATGAGTCACGGCATAAGGGTCGGATTGCTGACGTCTGCTGGATCTGGGATCCCGCTGGTCAGTCTGGGAAAGGGTGTTGTAACGTGTTGGCTTGCCACCCAGTATGGATCCTCCCCAGATTTGATTTATATTTTTGGGATGTTTGACCCGCGGTAAATAAGGTAGCCACCGCATGCTCAAACCGTGAGTAGAAAGGTTAGAAATCATACCATTTTTTGTATTTAGTGGCAGAGTTTTTAAATAAGGGAAAACAATGTAAAAGAAAATTGACGTCCTGTCTGGATTTCGACCTGCTACTCCAGCATCCACGTGAGAAAATCTCCCAGCCAAGGGCAGCCGCAAGAACAACAACAACAACAACAAAAACAACAACAAAAAACGGAAAATGATGAAATTCAGAAAAGTCGTGATTCTACAGTATGACCTAAAATGAAAATATAATAATTCAAGTGTCGTCACACATTGAACCCTTCGACTCAAATCCCTTCCTGTAATCCACAATAACCCCAACTCTCATAATAAGCTTCCAAGCAGTGCCTGACGTACTTAATCCTGTGGGGTTTTTAATCTCTGGAACCCCTACCATCTGCAGCCGGATTTTTTATTTTAAACGCTCGCATTCGCCTGAACATTTGGTCAGAGGAGAGAAAGACTGCAGAAAACCAAAACTCCTGAGCGCAGTCGATTATCGACAGACGAGTTTAGATGAAGACATTCGATAGCATCGAATGCCTACACCGATTCTCGGCGTCAAATCCCCGCGCGCGACAGTAGCTAAACGCAGTGAAAGCATGGCTTAGCGAGAATCCCGAATAGTCACCCACCCGAGTACTAACCGCACCCGTTCATGCTTGACATTCGAGATCCAGCCCAAGTGGAGAGTTACCACGCAACTACTGCCGTCGGTTATTCATGTGTAATATTAACGACACATCATACGAAAGTATTATGATAATAATTTTATTATATTATAGAAATAATATCGATGCCTAATGATTATAAATTTCCGTTTCTCATGACTGGCAATCAAAAATTTATTGATGATCTGATTTCGTTTTATAATCTGATTTACATTATATTATATAATGTATCCGAATCACTCAATGAATAAGATTTTTTAGTGGAAAATATGTTTGTGAGTTACGTAATGGGAACATCCTTATGGAAATATAAATGAATTTTTCTCAAGAAAGTGTACTGTCTGTTCAAAGTCAGATTTTTTTTATTTTCATGGTTCCCTACTATATCTAAAAAAAGTTCCAATCCCCATTCAAGCCAATTTGGAAAAGGTGAGCTCCAAATGCTGACACACATTTATTTCGAGAGAACGAATACGTTTTAAAAAAAATCTTATTCGAAAAAAGTAAATGATCTTTGAAATCTAACAGATTCTGATATCAAACATAATTTTTTTTGTGCATTGCCTTCTCATAAATCTAAATGATAGATGTTAAACAAATTTTTCCGTTCTTCGTGAGAAATGACCTATCGCAAGATAATATTATGATTTCCTAAGGTGTATTTTCAACAAGAGTGTAGAACTTTCTTTCAGGATAGATATGTGAGTTAAGAAACGAGAATTGGAACTAAATTGTTGGATTGGCAGGCCACAAATTTAAATGATCAAAGCAGAATGATTGAGCTTTGAGGAAATAATAAATTTTCACTCAAAGAGATGAATTTCCCAAAATATGGTTTATTTTCCAGTAAAGAAATTGGATTCTCCGGAATTCAGGTAAATTCTCAAGCCGAGAATTCTGACAAAACAGAAGAAATTTCAAGCAAACAGTTTTTCTTTATTGATAATGTGTCCTCTAAGGGTTTACATAACTTCTGTTCCTTCCATACAAACATTTGAAACAATTTTCTTTTTTTCCTCTTAGCCTATCTTACTTCCTAATTTATACATATAAAATTCTTATCAACACGCAACAAGACGACGAGCGAACGAGTGTTTAAGAATTTTTTAGCGTACGAGCGAGAGAGAAAGAGTGCAGCCTCATCTCATTCTACTTATTTATACTCATTCTTACTGTACTATTTTATCTACGCTTTTTTTCTATGTGACTTCCGTTTTATTTTTCTTTCGCTTCTCTTCCATCTGAACCTTTTCCTCTACACAATCATTCTTTCATTGCATCTCATTCGCTCCTTTAGCTTCCTCCGATTCCCTCATCCACTCCTCCCCTTGTCCTTCCTCCCCCAGAATCCTTTCCACGTTCTCTTGCCAGCTTCCATTATCCTCCATTCCCCTCATACATCCTTCCCATACATGTTCCCATGTCTCTTCTTCCCATTCACATATTCTGCACTTTCTTTTTTCTTTTTCTTCCCAATACATCCAAAATCACCTCCTATTATGAGCTAAGTCTCATCTTCGTTTTCTTCCATCAGCCCTTTTATCTCCTTGGATTTCTCCTGCATATCTCCGTTTACATACACTCCTACTATCTTCCATCTCTCTCCTCCCATCCTAATCTCTTCTACCTAAAATCCATCAATTCCCTCCTTCATTACTCTCCTATCCTTCCCTTCTAAATATTCTTTCCTTATTCCTATCACCATTCCTCCCTTTGCTCTGCCTTTCCTGTTCCTCCTCTTTGCATTTTGAATCTGCCAACTGTATCCTTTTGGTAACCTTCCCCTTACACTTTCCCATCCTTTTTTATCTAGCCACGTTTCCATCATCACTACCACCTCCCACTGTTCCAAATTTCTCATAAATTCACTGTCTTTTCTCTCCAATCCTGCTACGTTCCAGTAGCGTATTTTCCATTTACCCCACTCTCCCTCCCCTTTTTCTTTTTGCTCTCTACTTTTTCTTTTTCACCGGATTCGCGATTTCTCGATACGCTCTTGATCGAGTTTTTAAAACATTATCGTAATAGTTGTTACAAAAAAAACTACTAATTCGTTTAAAAACAGTGCAAGTATTCAATTAATGTTTGAAAGCTAAATTCGACTCTCTTCATCAAATAAGCCTATCTCTCTCATTTTGGGAGTTGTTTTGATTTTTCAGTCAAATATACAGCCGATTTTGAAATGAATAATATAAAACGTAATCCATTTCAGGGTGGCCGCGAAATTGCAAGAAAAAACTCCCGACCATTTGCTGGATAGGAACAATTTTTCAAATCTTTAGAAAATTGGTTGACCTACCCAAACTTTATTCAACCTTTTAATTCAACACATCAAAACCTTTCTTACGTGATTCAGGAAAAATTCAAAATTATATTTGGGATCTTGTCGACCTTATGGATTCAACGACTATAATCTTTTTTGGAACAGAATACTTATGTTTGAACTGGAATTTTGGAATGAAAATCTTACAATGTTTTCTGTTTTGAAATATCCTGAAGTTGAATTATTTCACTTGGAATCATTTGAAGTTATTGATGATTATCAAATTCTGATGCATTATTTCCAGAATTCAACTATTGTTATTCACAAATGAAAAATTTAACAAATCTCAATCATTAAAGAAATCATTTAGCAATTTGATGAAAGTTGACTTCCCAAGTTGTAAAATTGATAATTTTTCAGCCTTTCATGCTTAGTCGTGAAATTGTTCTAATTGGTAAGTCTGAGAATAGAAATATCTCTTTTTGTATAGCTCCTTCTTCAATGTCTCAAAGTTCTTGATTTCAAGCATTCATCAAAGCTGGAAATTACAATTTGATTCTAATAGGTCTTCAACATCAATTTTAAAATTGATACCCAAGCATTTAATTCATAATTAATTGGAAATTATTTCATTTCATACGTATGTGTTTAGAAGCTTTCAATGTTCAATTCAAAAAGCAGGATTAAAAAACAGGAAAAGGGAAACAAAAGCCAACTACAAGTTTTGAACGGAATAAATTAGCTGCATACGAGAGAATCGTAATCAATATTCCCAGAGTTCTTAGGGGGTAAATAATCATTTCTTATTATAAGTATTTTATATTCTGTACAAGCTTTTCTGCATTCTGTTTTCTGCAAAGTTCTTTTCCTTACAAGAAAGTTTGTACGGCACAATTTAATTTCTCGAAATGTCCGCAACAACAGAAATTAAAAATAAAGTAATTTAAGGCTATGTTAAGCATGTCTCACACAGAGAAATTATAGAGAAAAATAACACGCTCCATGTAATTTGGCAAGGGTTTAAATTTCAAAAATGTTCTTCCAGGTTTACATTCGAAGCAGTTTTTCATTCCTAATATTGATAAACATAAGGGGGCTGAAATTTCATAAAGATTCTTTAAATTTTTTTATCAGATGAAATAACTTGTACACTGCTACCTCAATCTCATTCCACCCGAACTTGGACCTTCCTCGAAATGTGCTCGTGGGCAGAATGAGTTTGCAGTGTGTATTGATTTTCAGAAACTATTTCTTAATAATGAAACAAAAGGTAATGTATTATACTTATCACTTCATGAGGACAACTTCTTCCAATTCAAAATTTATTAGGCGAACCCTATTCCTCTTATGAATTATCAGTGCAAGAAGCCCTATAGATTATATTAAGCATCTCCAAAATAAAATGTGGATAATATTTGCCAAATATCCACAAAGATTCACAAGAAAAATTTTTCAAACAATGATTTGTTAATATATACTGAAGGCAAAACTTCTTTAGATCTTCAGCGTTGTGGTCGTCAGAAAATTTAACTATCATGTAGCAGTTTTGTTTGTTCACTTTTTTCTTCAGGATATTTGTGCAAAATGATTTGAGATCATCCATCTCGTACTTGTTAGCTGCAATCAATATCTTCTCCACATTATCGCCTCTTTGTTTAAATTCATTTGTATACATGTATCGCAGTACTTCATAGAATACTGCAGACTTTGTGTCTTCAATTTTTACTACACCAGAAATTGTTTCCGCCATATTGTTGGAAAACATTCGATTGAAGACCGGACTTCTTGAACTCAGAATTACTTTATGTGCGAAAAACTTTTCATGGTCAATTTGAATTTCTATATCGCTCAAAGTTTTGTTGTTCAAATAGATTTCAAAATTTGTATGTAAAGATAGCTTTGCCAAGGGAAGATTAGTCATTGGCATGGTATCATTCCTCATTTTTATCGCCCAATCTGACGAATCTTGTCCTTTACAAAATTCTCTTAAGGTATAAAGGAGAAAATTTGGTGATATACGCACAAAATCTTTAAAACAATCCTCTAATATAATTTCTTTGTTGCTTGTAATATGCTCTGCACATGATATTGCCAAATCATCTAAATCGGAATGAGCACAGCCTTTTTTTAAACAGTTCACAAGCATCCTCATCAACTCATCTCCGGTTGAACTTGTTACCATGGTTTTGAAACAAGAAGCCTGAATATCCCAAATTTTATATTTTATAGCTGCAATATACAGCTTACTTGTGTCAACATTTTTATGAACTTTTTCTCCTGTGTACATGTGATGCAGCATTTCCTCAAATACTTCAACTTCAGTATCGCGAATCTCTACAGATGTTATTGATTCTTTTTCTGCAAGTTTCTCTTGAAAAAACAAACTGCTCAAAGCGAGAACCACCTTGTGAGCTGGAATTGTTTTGCCACTAATGCGTAATTCCAAATCACTAAATAATGTATTATTTCGTAAGAGTTTGAAATTTCTGAAATCTTTCTTGACTCTTGCAAAATGGCAGTGGACTATCAGCTTCTGAAGTTTCATCTTTTGTAATTCATCGATGCTGATGAAATCCGAAAACCCGTAATGCTGTTTCGGGATAGCCTTTAAGATATTTTTGTCCCTGCTGAAAACGGTTCCATCAATAGGGTTCCAAATTGAAAAAGTTACTTTCAGAATCTTTGGAGAGTCGTAATATTTACTGACGTATTGGACGTATAAAGCAATGTATTGCTTTCTTTGGTCTCCTTTTTTCATTTTCTTCTTTGGAGGAGAAGAGGAACTCTGCAGCGTTCTCTCATCATTTTTACAAAATTTTATTTTTTCTTCTGCAACTGTTGACATAATTAAACGCCATTCATTCTCATTATTTATTGCAAAGGCAGGTGATCTGACGGATACTTCATTTCTATAAAGTTTGTTGAGGTCTTGCACATGCCATATGTAATCCTTTATCCTCATTCCTCCGGTCATCCCGTCAGGATTATCTTTCTGAAAATTAATACTCTTTACTATTTAGACCTAATTAGTAACAACTAACAGAAATTATTCATTGTGTTCTCTAATAACAGAACTGAAATGCTATTTTGGAAAGAGCAACAAACTCTTGGAAAGACTTCACATTTTCTGAATTTCGTATAATTTTTATTGAAGAGGAGAAAGAGTTGGAATTATAGAGGAGAGGATATTATTCCTTCGAACCTTTAACCTTCTATTTATCTAAAGTTATGAACGTTAATATAGATGGACAATTTTTTCATCGATTGTTTTTTTTTCAACTGTTTCACGCCCTTCTATCCCATGCGATAATTCGTTACCTTACATTCACATGTTATGAAAATATAATATGTTTATAAATATTCGAGTGGAATATTTCAGTATACATTTCCTGAATAGAAAGAGGTTCTCTAAGATCAAGTATGGTCCAGATATAAATAAAACCAGATTTTTACGTGATAAGAAACTTTGATGTTTTCCACAATGTTTTGAAAAATTCATTTTTCCAATTACTTTATTGTGATTTTAGAGTTTAATTTCCGAGATAAAAAGGAAGCAGGAAAATGTCGCATCTACGTGCATTAGAGAAAAGAGAAAAACTTGAATTTTATGACCTCACTTTCACCTCATCTCCTCATTTACTTTTACCCAATTGTAGAGTTAACTTCAAGAATACTTTCTATAATATAACTTCTTGAGAGGTTAGGGCCGGATCGATCTTCATCATTTTTAAGCAGTATTTTTGTAACCTGTCGGGAAATAGACAAATGGAAATATACCCTAACTCATGGACGGGAAAAAAATTACAGTATATGCAGGGTGTCCTTAAACGTACATGCATAAATTAGTATGCTTATAGAACGGAAATTAATTGATAACATTGACTCATCAACCATAGGTTTACGATAATTAGGTTAGGCGCAAATTTACAACAAAGCTCAGCCAATCAGAACTCAAGAAACCGTTTCGTTCTACCTCTTTGGGATAAAAGTAGTATAAAAGGAGGAGCCAAGGAAACACAGTTTGACAAGAATATCGAGAAAAAAAGTATCGATATCCATGGTTTTCAGAATAATTTTTTTGTAACTCTGGGAACTAGAGAGACAGTGCAAGCAGGTGGCAGGCTTAGATGAAAAGCCCCAAATTAATTTATTGGTTCGCGCATGTGACGATAGTGGAAAGTGGGGAAATCGCGCAAAACCGCGGAAAGCAAACTTCCTTTTCCACCTCGTCAAGAACCCTCCCACGCGCGACCCTCCCACCAGGCCTAGCTGGAGCGTGGTGTGAGCATGGAAAAGTGCACTCCAACGACGTCTCGACACTCTGCTTCTAGCCTTCGACTACGCGGCATCGCTACAAACGCTTCTTCACTTCGAACAGATTGCTTGCCTTCCGTCTTCTCTGCCACCTGGCTCTCGCAGCCTGGGGAGCATATATCTTATAAACGGCAAATTTGACGAAAAATTTGGGACTCTTCAATTATTCTTCACTGACCCCATCACCAGCATGTAAACTCTGCTCTTTTCAGAGGTAAAAACCAATCACATCTGTTTGAGTCCTCAGAACTGAACAGAAGTAAAAAAGGTTGCCTCTGAAAGTTCTGGAAGATGGGTTTAAATCCCAGGCAAAGGGAGGCGGGTCGTTGACGAGAGGGACTTCCAACTTCCTCGATTCAAAAACTGCCAGTGGCCCTCGAAAGACGCTGGTCGCTGATCAAACGGGAGGGGCGATTGATTATTCGCTTCCAACCTTTTCCAGGCCGTAGCTAATGACTGCGATAAAGTACCTGGGTGACCGGAGCCTACGTCCATTCCACTGAACGAGTGACACACCTGCCTCCTCTTCTACTGCACTTCCTCAAGCAATGTCAACCATCAAGGTAAATTTTCAAACAAGATTATTAATTTCCGAATAGAAAGAATCACTTTCTATGAGAAAAAGTAATGTTTTAACAAAATAGTCGAATTTCAAAGTAAAAAAATAATTATTTTCAACCAAAAATGGAACAGTAACATTTTTAGTTTGAAAAACCAATTTTAAACCAAGCATAAGTGTTTTCTATTAGAAAAAAAGAATCTTCAACTAAAGGAGTAGAGTTTTCAAACAGATAAATTAAGTTTTACTGAAAAAGATAAATTGGCAACAAAAATTTGAATACTTTTATGTGAAATGAAAAAAATGGATGTTTAACTAAACAGATAGAATTTTAACTAAAACTATTGGATTTTCAATTGGAATACGTTGAATTTTCAGTGAAAAAAATTACCTATAACAGAAAAAAATAACTTTCATCAAAGAAAAAAAAACCTTCCAAATGAATTATAACAATTCTTACATAAAATTATGGATAAATAAATGACATGATATAAATATTTAACTGAAGTTGCTGAATTTTAAAACAGAAAGACCAATTTTTAACTGAAGTGATGAACCTTTACCTAGAGTAGTTTGATTTTTTACGAAAAATTAATTTTCAACCAGTTGGATTCAGAAGAGAGGGATTCCGAAAAATCGTTCCTCCGATTCAAATTCGTCATGATTTTGAAGTCCCCTCTTTTTGATTTTCCATAAAGAAAGTATTCCAAGCAGGCTCTAGAGTAAAAAAGTATTCCGAAGCAGGAATATTTCTGAATCATAATGGGAACTTGTTCAAATTCTTCATTATGAATTCAAATTTTTTAATTGAATAATAAAATACCTATAATTCAACTTTGCAATTCACCTTTGGTTCGAAATGTAACTGCTTTTTCAAAGATCAATTCATCTTTTTGATGCAAAAATTCAAGTATTCAGTTGAACATTGATTTTTGAATTTCAAAATAAAACTATTCCTTTGTTAATTCCTATAATTTGCGGTAAATTCGCCACCGTAGAAAGTTATTTTTTATAGTAAAAAATTCATCTCTTTTACATGAAATACATTCATTACAGGTGAAGATTCATCATTTCACCTAAAAATTCAATTGTTTCATGTTCAGTCGAAAATTGATATTGTCTGGTTGAAAAGTCACATATTCCGTTCAAAAATCGATATTTTTGAAGACAATTATCTTTTTTATTGAAAGTGAATTGTTTAGGACGACGAGCGAGAAGGACACGCAAGTCGAGACGCAGTTGCGTTTAAGCGATAAAACAGACCCAAATGAAAAGTGTTTTCCCATGACCCAGCGAATAGTTCATAAATCAATCGATTTTGTGGAGCGATTGAGTTCCAACTCAAGTGTTTACATGTTTTCACCCTTGAGAATCCCGTGTTCACCAGTTTATCGAGAAAAAAGAAAGGATCTGTTTAGGTTCATTCTTACTGCGTTTCGAGGACCAAGATATTTCCCCAACGAGTAGTACAGTTTCTTGGTGGTCGAACGAGAGAGCCACAAAACCCCGAAATTCGAGACACACAGTTTCGAGTGGCCTGCGTGCGAACAAAGAAACGTGGATGATTTAGAGCCCTACAGCGTTTAAATTAAAGAAACGCGAGTAAGATCTAGAGCGTGGATGTTTATGTGTCCTGTGTGCACAATGTAAACCATACGAATGGGTCCAATGTGAGCTAAATATTGTAAATGAGTACGTATTGACGATTGTAAGTGTAGTAGATCTATGTTCTCGACGGCGCCACGAGAAAAGGCCGGAAAATAGAGCGCGTGTGTGGGCTAGGAAATCTGTGTCTACAAACAACGTGATTTAGAGAGGATAATTTGTGACGGCTGCGTACCATAATAAAATTATTTTCCCACGTATGAAGTAGTATGAGAGTATACGATTCAAGAAAAATGTACTACGAGTATGCAAGAATGTGGAAGTGTGTAAAACTTCAAATGTAACCGAGAGCATGTGAGGGATGTCCAGTACTTTGAATGCCTTTGATTACATCACGAGAGAATGACATCTCATAACGCTAAGGGGAGAAAGAAATCAAATATTCAACTAGAATCATAAAATTGATTAACCCACCAAGGGGGTGAAGTAATTTATTCAAACACGTGAGTTTTAATTTGACTAATCAGATTCATTTATTACGGTTCGTTTGACATGGCTGATATCGAACCCCACAACGAGATACCTCCTCTTTTGACGCTCTCTCTGTTTGGGGGCGAGTGAAGTCAAATTGGGGCTTTATTCGCAATCCCCAAAACAGGCTCAGGATAGGTGGCAGCTGTCCCGGGGACCTTTTCTTCGGATTCGCTCACGCGGCGAAGTCCACTCTCGGGCACGAGGGGCGTCGCAAGATTTTCCTCAGGGTCACGCGCGGCTAGCAGAGAAAGAGAGAGAGCTCAGTAGCAGGGAGAGGCCAAGGCCCGAAAGTATCGATTCCTATTCGACGAGAACCTTGACCTCTCAAGATGTGGGTGGCAGCCGCTCGACAGAGGAAGAATAGGGAATGGACGTTGGGCCAGCCTGTCAATCTAAAACTCGAGCAAAGGACTGTTCTTTTGGTTCTCGCTCCGTGCAGTTCAAAAAGTTCTCTCTTAATTTTCGACTTGAAATAGTCTCTGATTCGTTTTCACTTGACTTCAAAAGATTTTTTTTTATTTAAGGTCAATTTCGGATTTTCTTGCTTCTCTTGTGCAGTGCGTGCGTGTGTGTGATGAACGGCTTTCTCTAAACTCTCGTTTCCTATATTGTACGCGTTATTCGCCTTTACATAGTGTTTCATGAGACTTATAAAATACTGAAAAAGTACAATACGTGCAGCACTGTAAACAATTTAAATGAAATTTAGACTCTGCACCGAGAATTTTGTTTTGTAATTTGGAAATAAACGTGATCTTGTCGGAACTTTCAAATGATAATCACAAGACGTTTTATGAAATAATCATCCTCTCACTCAGCACTCCTTATCTGGAACATGAATTCTCTTGTTTAAAAAATTCTTATCAAGGTCACCCATTCAAGTTGAATATTTTTTGTTTTATCCGAAAATTCATCTAGTTGAAAACACTTATGTTCGTTCAACAATTATCTTTCAAAGCCAAAAACGTTCATATTCCACTTTTTGGGTAGTAATTATTATTTTCATAGTTTAAGATTTATACATTTTGTTGGAAAAGTACATTTTTTGGTTGGAAATTAATTTTTGGTTAAAAATGCAATAATTCTGCTTGAAGATTCATTTTTTCAGTTGAAAATTCGTTTTTCTGGCTTAAAGATCAATTGCTACAGTTAAACATTTACATTTTTGTTCAAAAATGTAACAATTTGTTTTATGAAAATCAAATTTTTTTGTCAAAGTTGCATTATTCTGATTCCAAATTTACCTCTGATTGAAATTGTAATCATTTCATGAAAAATTTTCCTTTTTCCAGAGAAGTAATATTTATCGTTAAAAATGCTCTTTTTGCTTAAATACATCAATTTGACTGTAAGATTCATCATTATACCTCAAAATTTATCAGATTGGTTGAAAATCAATTACTTCAATTCAAAATTAGAGTGTTTCATTTTTGGTGGAAAATTGATCCTTTTTATTTAAAAATTCGACAATCCGGTGGGAATTTGTCTTTTTGAATTCAAAATTCAATTCTTTCGTTGAAAGTTTAAATTTCAACCAATTTTTCGAAAAATTGTATTCTTTGGTTGAAAATTACTTTTTCGTGAAGAATTGAACTATTCTAGTTAAAGGTTTGTTATGCCAAAAAAGACAAGTCGTAGTTTTTAAGAAGTAGTTAGGTTACCGGATGGTACTCGACTTGTTTTTTTACACAATGTTACACAAAATTTAGTATACGAGATTAGAAAGAACTGAGTTGCGCTGGGCCAACGCGCTACATTTATAGCCGAAGTTTGTTAGTGGAGGTAGGTCCAAAAGGTCAACCATTACAACCCCCTTTTTAGACAAAGTTTAGTCCCTAAACTTTTCAAATGTCACTTTTCGGGTTTTAATTTCCCTACTATTCAACAGTGGTTGTATACTAGGAGTGTAAGTTGCGATATGAATAGGACTCTGTACTTTCGTTTTGACACAGAATAAACACAATTTCTTTGGAATTATGTTTGACAAAAATTTGAAGATTCCGATTTTATATAATAAATACAAGGTACTTATAACTACGGCTGAGTATCCTAAATATTGTAACCATTCTAATCCATTTTCTTTCTAAGTTTTCAAACGCCTATGAGTGGCTCTAGTTTGTAATGTATTTTCAGTATCGTCGAGGCTTAGTCGAGCTTGTTTCAGTTCGTTGTTGTCAATATGTTTAGGGAATTGAATCAATTTCTTTTCCAAATTATTAAGATCTTGATCAGTGTATTTAATGTCATTTGTTACGTTGATCCAGTAAGTTTGTTTTTCTTCTAAATCTTTCGATGAACTCAATTGATCATAATTATTATATAATTTACAACTATTTCCTTTCATTTTGATAGGCTTGACCATTTCTATGGTTGTCATATTTTGGTCGCAGCTTACATCTAAATTCATCGTTTTAGGCAGAATTACAATATATCCGTCGACTATTGGTACAAAAATTTCCTTATGGAGTAGATGTAGAGATTGATTACAATTTGTGTCGGCATACCTTCTTAAGAGACTTGATTCACAGGTTTGGCTTTCAAATATTTTGAGATTAGGTTGGTTTCGTTTACAGATCAAATAGTTCGCTGTCGACTAACAATGTTCAGTTGTTTGTCTATCTGTTGGAAGGTAAGAGTCCCTATATTTGATAACTAATTCGTGGTCAGGTATAATGGATAGGCAGAGGTTAGCTTTCTTTTCTGGAATAGGAATAATTTTCAACAAGGAACCTTCTTCTTTTTCTTAAACGGGTATATCTAGGATATAAGTAAATAGTCCTTGAACTATTGCTAACCAGTGTGTACTGATATCAATAATGTGTTGGTAATTTTCTTCTTTATTATCGAAATGGTAGCTGATCCTATGATGTTGTTCAAATCCTTCTAAGGTACTTTTTAGAATTTCCAGTGTTAGAATTTGGGGGTGTATTATCCCATGTTTTCCGTTATTGATGGAATTTATAGCCGTGTCAATATCTTCATTTAATTCGTCAATTAAGAGTAGAGTAGTCTTTTGTATTATTATTTACAGTGAAACTTAGTTTATAGGCTGTCCCTAATTCTTTCCCAATTTCTTTGTTCATTTTTGGAAATTTGCTAATCCTCTCTTTTGCCTCCGTTTTCCTAGGGGTTTGTGTAAAATTGAGATTTTGGAGGGTAATCTAAGATACCTTCCCTTAATTAATCTCAATTCTTCTTTAGGTGCACAAGATGTTCCACATGTTTGTTCAGCTGTCGATATGGTATGATCAAATGCTTCCGTTGTCACTATCAGAGTTATCAGTAGCAGTACCAGCTCCATCTAGAAAATAAGGCATGCATTGATCTATATGTATCCCTAATATTTTGTTACTATGTCTAATTTTGAGGTTAGTATTTTCCAGCATTTCTATTGTTTCCCCGGAAAATTTCCAGCTTGGGTCTAATTTATTTTGTTTTGAATTATTTTTCCATTCAACCTAATCCTTCTCTGTATAAACTGGATGCTTTCTGAATATTTTTTCTTCTAATGCCTTCTTAGTTTTTTGCTGTTCAATTTCAATTCTTTCTTTCATTTTTTTCATATTTTGTTCGTGTTTGGATTTCCATCTTTTGACCAAGTCAAAATACGTCAGGTTTGGAGAAGTATTATTTGTTGAAGGGATGCTTGGTTCTCTGCGGAAGGTAGCTCCAAAAGGTGATATTCCGAGAGTACTATTTTTCATAGTATTATTGCAAAATTGATATATTTCAGATTATCATCCCATTCTCTGTTGTTTTCAGCAATAGAAGTTTTGATGAGGTTTTTCAATGTAGAGTACATACGTTCAATGTTACCGTTAGATTGGGGATGAAATGCAGCTGTTTTTACGTGTTGAATTCTTAATGCTTCTTCAAATTGTTGCTTAAGTTCTGATAGAAAATTTTGACCTCGGTCTGTCAATATAGTTTTTGGGGCTCCAAATATACAGACGTAATGGTCAATTAAATGATTAATTATTGATTCTGTAGTTTCATTTTTCAGCGGTATTAATATTGTATATCGTGTTAATCGGTCCTGTAGACCTAATATGTATATTTATTCCCTTAAATAGTTTCTGGTAGAGGTCCAAAAATATCGAGTGCAATTTTTTCATGAGGTTTGGTAGGAATATCTGGTATTATGCTACTGGCTTGGTTTGTGATCCTAGTAGTTTTTTGCATTTGACAAATAGAAAAAGATTTAACATATTTTATCACATCGTTATCCATTCATATCTAGTATCCTAATTTCTTTGCCCTATCTACTGAATTCTTTTCCCCTAAATGTGTTGAATGGGCTTCTATTATTATTTTCCTCTTTTCTTCTTTCGTAAGTTCTCTTGTGTTTGAAAAGCACAAATGAAAACTAGATTCACGATAAATGTTAGAGAGATACTCTACCATTTCTTGGAATATTTCCTTTTCTATTGGTTTGAACAAGGGATCTCCAAAAGTCAGTCTTATTAGGGTAAGTTTTCTCGATATGATCTCGTCAATTATCCAACTTAATTTTTCTAACCATTCTTCTTCATTGGAGGGTGGCATGTCTCCTTTTTTATTATCAGTCCACAATTTCCCTACAGCATTAGGTTTAATTTTGACTGAACCTGAGACTGGACTTAATCTCCATTCTATAAAATCTTGATATAATTCATCATCCGTGAATTTCTTCTTCTTTTCTTCTAGCATTGGTTCCAGATTTTCTGATGATAGCCTGAGGTTTCAGGCGAGGGTTCCGTTATTCTTCTGTGGGGTATTTTAATTCTATCTCCTCCTTCTAATTTTACATCGCTGGTTTTAACAGGTTTTTTATTTGTTATTATTTCTGGTGTATTCAAGTCTCGGTTTGCAGGAGTATCGAACAATTCTATGTCGGAAAGTTTATTCTCAATGTCTTCGAGGTTGATTTTTTCTAGAGCTTGTTCCAAAAGGTCCTTTTCATTAATTGGAAATAATCTTGATAAACAATCAGCTGCTTTGTCCTCTTTACCTTTCACGTACTGAATTTCGTATTGATATTCTTCTAATTTAATTCTCCATCTTAATAATTTTGAACTAGGGTCTTTGCAATTATGCAACCAAACTAGTGCTCTATGATCGGTTTGGATTTTGAATGTATTTCCTAATAGGAGATATTGTCTTAAACGTTTAACAGCCCAGATTATAGCCAAAAGTTCTTTTTCGGATGTACTTTAATTTTGCTCTGCAGGGTTTAAGGTCCGTGATATAAATAAACATGGATGTCCATTTTGGGATAAAACGGCTCCTAATCCTTGGTTTGAAGCGTTTGTCGTAAGTGTGAATTGTTCTTTGAAGTTTGGGAACTTTATTACGGGTTCTGTGCACATAGCGTCTTTGAGTTTGTTAAATGCTTTCTCGCATTCCGTTGTATAATTAAAAGGAATATCTTTTCTTGTTAATGATGTAAGGGGCTTAGCTATTGATGAAAAATTCCTGATGAATTTTCTATAATATCTCGCGAGTCCTAAAAATGATTGAATTTGTTTCACTGTAGTTGGACTCTTGAAATCCTGTAGAGCTTTAATTTTCATTGGATTGGGTTTAACTCCATCTTTAGTTATTAAATGACCCAGATATTCTAATTCAGGTTTAAGATATTCACATTTAGTTGGTTCTAGTCTCAAACCAAGTTCTTTGATACGCTTTAGAACTTTAACTAAGTTTCTGTTATGTTTTTGCAGGGTTGTCCCGAATACTACAATATCATCGATGTATGCAAAGCATTCCTTACCTATCAATCCTCTAAATGCGTTATCCATCATCCTTTGAAAGGTCGCTCGTGCATTCTTAAATCCAAAAGGCAAGCGTCTTGGTTAGTATCTTTATTTATTTGTCTATAATCGATGACCATTCTAAGTTTGTTTCCTTTTTCCGGAACTACCCATAGCGGGGAATTGAACGGTGACAGAGAATGTCTGATTATTCCTTTTTTCAATAATTTCTTAGTTTCCTCTACGGCGAATTCCCTATGTTTTTCTGGGAGTTTATGAGATTTCAGGTTTATAATTTTACCTGAATTTAGAGTGATTTCATGTTCCGTAAGTGTTGTGCAAGGAAGTGGGTCATCAGGTAATGTAAATACTTCTTGGTACTGAAGAAATATTTTATGTATACTTTCTCTGATTCTATGGACATCATTTTCAATGTGATCTTATTTGATTAATTATTGCAATTTTCGAATCCTTTTACTAATACTTGCTTGCTGATTTGTTCATTGTTTTACAGTATCATATTCTCTTGGCTGATAGAAGTTTTTGTCTAGAGATTCTATTTTTTGGATTATTTCGTATTGTAGGTCATCTGGTATTCTCATAGAAGTGTCTGAATTATTTGCTATGGGTGTTGTGATTCCACCGTTTTTTATTTTATAAATACCATCGGGAATCAAGCTGTTTTCTTCTATCCATAGTTCATTATCCTTGTCCTTAACTTGCAATCTGAACACTTTTTGTGTATAAGGTGCTATATAATTGCCATTAACATGAAGTGGCAGTTTTTTATCATCCAAAATCAGGAAGTTTGGTGTTATTGCATAATTTGGGAATTAAAAAAAAAAGGTAAACCTATTATTCCAGGTTTAGGAAGTGGAAAGTCATCATTTATTATATGGCAGAGGTGTTTCTTAGCAAAGTGAGGTATATATACTACTTCCTCGGATGCTCTTGTATCCACTAATAGGTAGTATTCCTTTCCCCGTCGGTGTCTTCCCCTGATGGATTGAAGTCTTCTTCTGACTGCAGATATTCTGCTTGGTTCTCCTAATTCATTTGTTCCTGAATTTCCTCGGTTGATATCGTCTCGTTTTCTAGCTCTTCCTCTCTTGTTTGAAGATTTCTAACTTGTAGTGGGCGTTTTGAAAATTGCCCTGTTTGAAAATTTATAGGTTTTGACATGCATTGATTTGCAAATGCCCCAAATTGCCACATTTGTGACATTACATTTTGATTCTTTCACCTAATGCCATATTTTGGTTGTGTACTCGTTGAGTCGGTGTCGTGTCAGCTTGATGCCGAGGTGGTTGAGCTGGTCCCGGTTGAAATTTTATTGATGGTGTTTGACGAGTAGGTTGTGGTTGTGACTCCTTCAGCCTCATTTCTGTTTCAGTAGCGTGACTTTGTGCTTCTGTCAAACTAGTGGGTTTTAATAGCCTTACTTGAAGCCTGATTTCTTTTTTTAAATTAGGAAGATATCTAATAATATTTTCTTCTTCTTCCATGCTTAGCCTTATTTTTCTTTCTGTTTGATTTATGTGTTTCGATTGAACAGCATATTTGAGTTCGTTGGTTAGTTGTCTAAACCGTAGACTAAAATTTTGAACGGATTCTGTAGGACCTTGCCTACAAGATTCTAATTTGCTTTTCAATGCTAACACAGAACCGGTTTGTATTTGTATTTGTATTTATTCAAATAAAGTTCCTAGGGCTAGTTAGCCCTCTAAGGAACAGGTAGTACATATCAAAGATATAGCTGTGAAACAGTGTTCGGTTTAGAAAATATAAGTTATCAGAAAAAAAGAACAATATTAAAAATAATGAGAGTTTCTAATGATGCAATAATATAATGCACACGCGTACGTGCACAGTATCAAGAGCTACCTATGGTCGTACAAAAATACCTAATGTA